>VWZW01008218.1:461108-690610 GCA_013397115.1 Edolisoma coerulescens | reverse complement strand
TTTTGCGGTGAATTTGAAGGATTGGTCAGCACACTGGAAAACAAGAGCAGGAAAGGTTTCTCTAATAAATACAGGAGTCTGAAGCATCTTGTTCATTAACTACTGTAAAAAGACCACTTTATGCCGTGATACCCAAAAGTTGGTATTAGAATGATAAGCCATTAGTGCGGTGCAGCAGGAGCTTACAGTGTGGCTTCCCTGAAGTAACTGCCTGCTTCATCTATTAGACCTTGTTAAGTATGCCAGTAAAGCAGTAGTTACGGCTAACGTCCTGAGGACATGAGGATACAAAGGACTTGCGAAATCAACACTACGGGAATGGCTGTTGCAAGAAATTGTGGTATATGGCCTTTCTCATAGGCTGGCCGAGCTTGAGCTTAGAAGTACTCAGGCTCTTTTTTTTGTTATGACTGTTCATTTTGGGTAACTATTCCAGAGCTCACTTTCTGTTGTCATTGATGACCTTTTAGTTTCAGTCAATTTATTCATTGCCTACAGATAACTTATTGTGCCAGCATTATCCTCTGTATAACTCTACTCCCTTATGGTTCTGCCTCAAAGTATATTTGGAGGGAATGCTTCTGTTTTCTCTTACTTTATTTTGTGTACTTAAAAAAGCTAAATTATTCTGGTTTGTAATACCAACTTTCAGTTTCCTTGCTTATCTTAGCTCTTGTTTGCATGTGTTCAGTTTCAGTCTGTCTTTCTAGAACACCCTTAACCGAAATTTTATGGTCTTAATTTCTTTTACTTAAAAAAAGTGTTTGAAAAAAAGTAGCTTAAAAAAAAAAAACAACCAAACCAAACAGATTCTACAGGGAGCTAGTTGTTGGGCGAAAACTGTGATGTGAGAGTTCGTGCTAGGTGACTGTGAAATGTTAGATACACAAGCATTTTTGGCATTATGTTTTTACACAGCAATTTATTGGTAATATTCTTTAGTAAAATCAGTGATTACAAATAGATCTATGTTAATCTGGGTAAAGCCAATAAGCAATAACATACCATATGACTGCCTCTTTCTGTTGACTTGTGTTCCTAATGCCAGTTGGATGGATGGATGAATGTTTGTAGGCCACCTTTAATTCTAGCTTTCAGCACAGGAGGCTTCATCTTGGAGTGTTGCGTTCTTTTCCAGTGAAGCTAAAAACGATACATGGGAGTTAAAGTTGTTCCCCCCCTCTCAGAACTGAACTATTCTTCTCCTGCTTGACGTTTTAATTTTAAAATTGCAATGTGGGAGCTGCATAATTTTAAATCCTCTCATATGATTAGCTCTCACCTCATTGTTAGAAATAATCTTAGCTTGTTCTAAAAGTCCGTAATTTGTGTTTGAAAGGAGGGTGCATTGGAAAGGTGCTGCAACGCCTTACTGACTAAAGATGCCTTTGTGTGGTTGGTGTTTTTACTGGAAGAAATTCTATGCATTCTTTTAATGAATGATGAATTAGAAAATTCACTTCCTAGGCAAACTGGGTTGTGTGTTACATAATGAAGACAATGATGGGAGGAAGCTGCGTGTGCTGAGCAGCTTCAGTCTTGCCACAGATTGCGCGCTACTATTCTGGTATATATACCAAAAATCTATAGAATTTTCAGATTCTTAGTTATATGTATAATGTAAACAAATTGACCAGGTTTTTTTTTCCAAATTTGGATGGTTAACTATAAATAGCCTGACTTTTAAATATGTCAAACTCTGCAGTTCCTGTTGACCTTAATGGGGTCTGTGCATATTCGGCACTCTTGAAGATCATGCTGCTTATTAGAGACCTAACTTTAAATGCCTGTTTGTATAAATATAAGTAGATAATAAGGCATTTGAAGTACGGAGGCGTGATATTTTGGCCATCTGTGTGGGGGTTTTTTTTTGATTAATATCTACAAGATAACAGTACTTCTGCATTTCAGAAAAAGTAATAATTGCAATTGGGCTATGAGATGGTTGTAATTGAAAGGTAGTTTTATGTTCCAACAAGAGTTGGGGATGACAGACAGTTGCCCTTTATGAAATGCAGCACAGCTGTAGATGTATATTGACCTCATGAAACAGTTTAAATAGATTAATAATAAGTGTTTTGTAATTGAATTTTTCCAGTTTTTCACATGTCTCCTTAAAATAACACTGTTCATCCCTGTGTTTCTATTTGCTACTGCAGATCACAAGCATCTGGTAAAGTAATAAGTGGAGAGGAACATTTTTCAAGCAAAAAGTGCCTGGCTTGGTTTTATGAATATGCAGGTAATATGCAATGGATTCGTGTTTAAAACTATGTGGTTTTGTTTTAAATAAAGCAATACATCAAATACTATTCCCATTTTGCTTTTTTTATGCTGATGTAGACATAAAAAATATGTCCATATTTGCTTCCTTATAACGTGCACTTGAATTAGTATAGCTTTTATTATTACCTTCTTGGTATTTTTTCTTTTTGACTTATTTTTCTTTACTCTATGCTTTATAACTTTAAAATGAATTAACAGATGCTGAGCAGTACAGTGTTGAAGCAGGATATACTGAGTGATTCTACTTCTTGCTTTGAAATTGTCAAGTAGAAGTCAGGACTTTGTGAGAGAGAGTTCAGGTTGATGCTTATGTCTCTAACTATATCTTTTTTGTGATCATATTGGAAGGCTAATGACATAGGTCATGATTTAAGCTTCTTGGGTTTCTATATTACAAAACAAAATGATGGAGGTTTATACTGTTTTTCCATCTGAGAATTTGTACTAACATTTTTGATATTCTAAATAACAAATGTCTCATTCCAAAAGTATTTGAAGTAGCCTCTTTCAAATAACTCAGAATTGCCATCAAACAGCTGCTTTCAGTGAATATGCAGTGTATTTTGTAGAATTTATTACACTATTACTGCTATTTATTTTCCAATTACATGGTTTCCAAACTCAGGATTTCTAAATTGTTGTTAATTTCTTGTCTAGTCACTACTTGAAGTCCATCATAACTGGTTGGTGATTAAAATTCATTAATGGCCAGTTCTTAGTATGGAGTGAGCTGCTGATTTATCTGCCAGCAATTGGTTTGAGTATATTTATCAGGACTGATATTTTCCTTGCAGTCTTTTCACAGCAATAAACTACTCTAGTTTATAGTAACCTGCTTTCTACTTCAGGTTTGAGGCATACTCTTCTGGAATAGAGTCTTTTCTAGGGAAATAATAATTCAGAGTTAATTTTCTTGTGATAAATGCGTTTGCACATACTTCAGACTTAATGTCTGGTAATTCTGTCTTTGTTGTTGAGTCAAGAATTGAATGTAGGAGGTTATACTTTGTTAGTTAACCAGTAATCAAAAAATGCTACATTTCCAGCATGAGATAGAATTCTAGTTAAATTATATACAATAGGAGATAAAATATTTCCATTGGAAGATAAAACTATACATACGTATATACGTGTATGCATTGTACATATGATTTCTGGACCAGAAACACTGATTCAAGCTTTTACTTGTCGCTGCCAATGAACCCTTGTATGTGTTTCTCTTCGTAACTTGTTGGATTTTTTTAACATTTTTTATCTAACACTGTTTGACCTTGCTTTCCTAGCCAAAATGTCCTTTGCAATATTTTTCAAGAGGTAGGGGCTCATGATCTTAAATGTCAATTGCATTTTGTTTTCCTGTAAAAGTAGCCGTTCTCAATAGTTCTTATTGACAATATTCTTATCTCACAGTGAGTAGTTATTCAAAGCACATTATCCAAACTCTTAAAGGGGTTTCTGCTTACACTAGCAGCAGATAAAGTGGAGATAGGTATCATCAAGGACTCTGCCTATTATAAGTAGCAAAATTTGCCAAAAAGTTGTAAAGTGGCATGTTGTTGTAGAAGATAAAACCTTTGCCTTTTACATGAGTTCGTACTCACTGAATGTTAATGTAATGATCCAAGACACATCAAAATACTGTGTTGACAAGCCTTTTAATAATATTTGGCTGCCCAGTAGGAGTCATTTTTGGAACAGGCTTAGTCAAAATAACTGAAACCAGAGAGGGATCAGAGGAACAAAACGCTGTAGTGTGTGTCCATATGCACTCTTTAAATGCACTATTTTGCTGCATTTTAGAGACTTTTTTTTGTGTTAAAATGGAGAAATTACAGCATAACACTAACTGTTGTGGTCCTAATTAAGCTGTTTTCATTGCAGCCCTAAACCTTTTTCTGCTTTGTATAGGTCTAACATGCTCAGCATTTCTTCAGTTTATTGTTGTCACTTTTTTTATATTACTCAGCATCATAAAACTAATTCTTATATCATTTGCAGATTCACTTTCTTTTGTGTTAATGTAAACCCATAATGATAGCACCATCAAAAGAATAATATCTGTAATAGTAGATCAGACAGAATTAGATTTTTTTTTTGTTGATAAAATAATTCTTTTGAAGAACATTATTCATAAAAGTAACTTCAGCAGAGAGTAGCGGTACCCAAATTGTCTTAAAACAATTGACTGCCACAGTTACTGGAGTTGAGCTGCGTCAATAGGAAGCTCAATGGAGTCTTTTGAAAACTCGGATACAAAACTAAAATGGCTTGTCTGCTATCATAGGAAGGCAGTGCACAGCACAAACATTCTGGTGTAGCACATAACATACAGGTCTACACAATTGCACTTGATAGAATAGTTGTGGCATTACACTACTTAATAGTGTAATTCAGTGTTTTTAGAAATACGGTGGATGCAGTATAGCCTAGTTACTGTGCATAACCCTTGTGAGCAGTGAATGTTACTTAGATTTCAATCTGGTGTGGTTTTTACTTTGAAGGTCCTGATGAAGTTGTAGGCCCTGAAGGAATGGAAAAATTCTGTGAAGACATCGGTGTTGAACCTGAAAATGTAAGTTTCTTTCCTAGTGTTAATAACATTTAAGAGGATATTAGATAAGGTTAAGTTCTGTATAATACTCTTAACTCCACTAAGCAAAGAGTTTTTCATCTTTCTGCATGTAGGAGCTGCTCTAAGATATTTCAGCTGAATACGTCAATTATACTTGGCTGATGTGTGAGATTTTTTGGGGTGTTTTTATTGTAGTAATACTTCCTTATCAGAAGTTGAAATTAAGGGAAAAATTGCACATAGCTGAATTATGTAATGGTAACAAATATGAAGTGCAAGCATGTACCACAATTGCTAGAATGTTTGAGTGCTTAAGAGTTTTATTCTTGGAGATTAGTAAATCAGCCTTTTCTTACATACTGACTCCTTTTCCTCCCCTTGTTGTTTTTTTTTTTTTTTTTTGTTTTTTTTTTTGTTTTGTTGGTTTTTTTTTTTGCTTCCTCTAGATTATTATGTTAGTTTTAGCCTGGAAACTAGAGGCTGAAAGCATGGGATTTTTTACCAAGGAAGAATGGTTAAAAGGAATGACCTCATTACAGTAAGAGTGTTTTTACATATCTAATAGAATGTTCTAATTTTATGGTTGTACCTATAGTTTAACTGTTCTTGCTCTGTTTCTTGTGTGTTGGAAATAAGACACAAAAAAGCTTGCTTTTAGGTCTAATCTTGGTCCACAACTGCAAAATGAATCTGATCAGTTCACTCAAAGGATTAAGTTATTGTCTAAACCTAGTTAAATCAGGTTTTGGTGGCTTCCTTTTCTTGCAAAAATATGTTAAAATATCATTGTAGTTAGTAGACATAAATAAGTAGATCTGGAGATGCACATAAGCATATCTCAGCACTAATAATCTGAAAAGATTTTACTGATTTTTGAGCTTTATAGATGAGGACTGCATGGATAATAGTTTTGGCTATTGGTATTATTTTTAGATACATGTCAGAAGCCATGCTTAATGCTTAGGTTAAATAACATCTTTTCAATTTATAAATTAACTTCTTGCTCTTTCTGTTTGTGTTTGGATTTTTGGTGTGTTAATGCCCTGCCTAAAGAGATTGATTCTTACATTAAAGTAATCAGCTTTTTGTGAGGCTTACTTCAGTTTTTACTTTTTGTTTGTTCTTTGTGTAATTACTTATGGTACCTTAGTGTTTTAAGGGCATCTTGTTATGACACTGCATTCAATATTAAAAATAGGGAGCTACTATTGCAGCTAGAGCACAGTGGGAAAGAGGGGTTGATTTTGTCTGTCAGGCAGGTTGGTTTGGGAAATTGTATCATGCAGATACCCTCCAGTTACTCGAAACTATGGAGTAAGTGACTCTGGACTGACTCTCTTAATTCTTAATTGATTTGGGATCAGGCTTCTGATAGATGCCTTGATTATTTTGTGACTATCACCAGAAATTAAGTTAAGAGCTGGAATGATTAAACTGCCTGAAATTCAGGATGACAGAGATCAAATTCTGGGTGTATGATTTTTCAGATGCGGTGAATGGGTCATTTATCTGAAGTCCTTAGTTTTTATGCCCAAAGAGAAGCTTTCAGGAGTTAGCCACTATCACGGAATGCAAGTACAAAGATGTATGAAATCAGGCACCTATTCAGAGCCGATGTTTTAGACTTTGTTTCTAATAATTTGCTGTGACTGGAAATCTTGTGGTTCTTTTCAGAACAGAGCTGGTCATGCTGTAATCTAATTGTGTTTAAAACTGAAAATGGCATGCTGCTGTGTGGTTTTATAGAAACAGACTTGTGATGAGAGCACTTGCCTAAGCCTAAAGCAGTTAACATGTATGTTTTGCTTCCTCTGTTCTCCGATAAGCTGGCTGTAGGCTAAGCAGCTGGATGAAGGAAAGGGACTCACATAATACAACTCAAGATCCATTGGCTGAAAAATACGTACGGGTTTTGGCTGGGAGTGAGTGAGCAGCTCTGTGGCGCTTAGTTGCCAGTTGGTGTTAAACTATGATAAATAAAAATATAAACCTGTAGACTTGTGCTGTTGTTGCATACTAGGAAGGGAGGATCATATTATGGGATTCCATCTGGAAGGGGTTATCTAGTTTCTCTCAAAAGGTTTGACAGTTTGAAGGAAAAGGATTTTACGCTGAAAACAATAAAATATTACTGCATGCTTGCACAGCTTTTTTGTTTTTCTTTTAATTTTTCCATGAAGAAATGAGATTGAAATGCATTAAAAGCCCAGAGTGTATTCTAGTCAGAGTTAGATTATAGAATCCGTATTTCAAAATACATGAAATGTTACACAAGGGTTGGGTGAACAGGGTTGGGTGGAATTCAGCTCCATAGTAAGATACCTAAATGTTTGGTTTATATGCAAGAGCTGGATTTCTTAAACTCTTACTGCAATCTTTGGAGATCTGGTCAGTGCAATGGAGCCTAGGGAGGTGTCCAGTTTGCCCTAAGACTTCATGACTGGTCACCTGAATTGCTCTTAGAGGTTGCTTGGCTTGTCCTCTATGAATGGCAACACCTGAAGGTTAGGACGTCTATATCTAACCTACAGTTAGGTGGCAGCATTTGGGTGCCTGAATCTTGAAGTGCCATTCTCTCTACATGTTGTTTCGTAATACACTGGTGAAATTTGTTGTTTAGAGATGAGAAAAATAAATGCCTGGTAAGGTAGACACTGTCAAAATTAAGGTGAATGGAGCCCTAAATAGCATCTTATGAGACCTAAGCAACTTAGGCTGTGAACTTCCCAGTATGTTGCGTAGGTAGGGTGAATTCTGCCACATATATATGTGTGTGTGCATATACATTTATATGTGTATATGTATGCAAGCTCTCTTCATAGCAGAGAGAATCAAGTACCTCTGCTAGGCAGTTTATTTCAGCTGCTTTAAATACCTGTTAAGGATGAAATATATATACTAACATAAAGTGCTTTTGGTTTAATGTTTGTATACATCTTACTGATTTTTCTTTCTGGTAAAAGACAAGGATATGTGAATAACTATGAAATATAAAACATTGGAATATCTGAGTGGGAGTTAATGAATCATCACTCTGTCCATGTTAGCTGTGCCTCAAATAATCTCTCTACCTCAACAGAAATTAAAATACATCCGCTTTGGGGTGCTAATTTTTGTTAAAAACGTGGCATAGGGATGAGAAGAGAATGTAGTAAGCTAATGTCTAATTTTGTTGATCTTGAGGTAACATTATTTAATGCTATCTTTCAGTAAAGACAGTTTGAGAAATTGCATCTTTTTCTAGGGTCTGTACAGGAGTTTAGTGTTAATTCACTTGTGCTAATTAGAAGGTCGTTCTGGTTGTTAGGAAGGTTATTCTAAGTATGGGTGACCTCAGTCATCTATTTTATGGTGCAGCCACACAAGCAGCTGTATGTCCGTAAAAGAGGAGTTTGACAACTCCATGCATCCTTTTGGGAAGAAGGTCAGTGGCTAGGTACAGAAATGCCCTAAATGGCTTTAACTGAGACATATCCCTGTATCAGGATCCAAAGGGTGGTACCTGTCCGAGCATGATCCGTTTGGCTGTTTGGTTATAAATGCATTGATAATAAATTGCTCAGGAGTCTTGACACTTAATAATTGCACATTTTCATACCAACTTTTTCAAAAGAATCAGTTGTGCATTAAAATACACATAGGCAATAGTATACTAGACAATAACTGACATTTTACTTTACACTTAAATTTATGATTATTTGAACAATTTTAAGCAAGTAGTTCGTAAGAAATTTAAACGTACTGAAATTTGTGTTTACCCGTGTTATGGTAAATAATCTCAGTCAAATTATATTTAACAAAATGTCTGCTAAACCCACTGTGAGTAGCTTATATATGTCACTAGTACACTAAACTTGAGCATTTACGTAGATGTTAAATAGGTAGATTTGTCCTCAAATGTGTAGAACATTCTGTTGAAAGTATGAAGGTTTGAACATAGAAGAGAGATGAATATAAAATGAGATGCCTGTCTAGCATAGCATAATGCTGTTCTAAGGGTTAAACAGTAGAATACAGACCGATTAGATGGCTGAAGAAAAAAAAAGTAATTTTATCTTTAATTAAATTTACCAAAGCTCTTTTAACAAGAGTTCTTTTCAATTTACTGTATGGATTGTTGCAGAATATTTCGGTTTTGTCATCTGAATATGTAGCCTAGTTAGCTAATAGTTTTATTTATTTAGCACCAATGTTGGCTAGGAGTCAGTGCTGCTTTAGGTAGATGCTGCTAGAGACAAGAAATAATAAAAGGCTGCGTCAGTTGGAATTGCTACATTTCTCTTGCTGCAGTCTGAGAGGGACAGACTGACAGACAGCTGTGCACACACAAGCTGGCAGATCTGAGGAACAGGAAGTATCAGCTGTGGGCAAAGTACAGCATCAAAGCACAGCATCTCAGCAACCTGCTGCAGTACCCCCGAAGGGCCCTTGCTGGGGGCCTGTGGGACAGGTCCATGTGGAGCTGTTAGAGGTGTACATGTATTCTCTGAGAGGCAGGCTGCCAAAAGGGGCACACGTGACCAAAGGAAGTATTTACGTGCATCTGCATTTCTGAAAGTATGCTCCTTCATGAAGGATACAAGGCAAGGTAGATTTTTTAATTTATTTGTTTTTAATCATGGCAGCTTTTTTATGAGAATAAAATGTCATGTTATAATTGTTCTCTTGAGTGAGCATTTTCTGGAGGATTAGCAAGGTTAAATTGCATGCTCCTTTGCCATTGTTGGTGAATCTAACCCATTTTGTGTTTGGAAACAAAATTCCTTGCTGAGTAAAGTACAAGGAGATCTTTCTGCCAAAGGATTATTTTTGCCAAAGCTTTATCCTGTTGACTAATGGACCTGTACATTCTTATACAGCCTTTGATTTTTCAGTTGAATAGCTACTGACTAATTCAGATGGTTAAGGTTTTATCAGAGCTTGCATTTATCAGTCATAAAACATGAGCAGACTAATATGTTTGGCAGAGTGCCTGCTCAATCCTGCCATTTGTAAACGCTCACTTCAAAACTACATGTTTAGGGTTTGCATTTTCCCATTATTTACAGCTGGATTTTACCTCGTAATGCACACTGAATGATGTTTTCTTCAAATGTTCGTAGTGATTGAAAGATAAGATACTACTGGGTATGAATATAGATTGCAGAGTGTGGAATAAAAATACTATTATTTGAGATGTGAAGCATGCACTTTGTATTACGTTGCTGATACATTTAAAACAAAAAACTTGCTTACAGAAGCTGGCGTTCATCGCTTCAGTAAGCTGCAAATGTTGATCATGTTCAATATTCTTTAAGTCAGTTTCATGGTATTACTCCTGTATATCTGATGATTGCATTTTGGTGATTTTAGTTATGTTTGCTGGCATTTTTTTCATTGCCTAAACGTTGTGTTTTGAACTTCTAATGTTACTTGTTTGTTTGGTTTTTTTTATTTTAAGGTGTGACTGTACAGAAAAATTACAGAGTAAATTTGACTTCTTACGGTCACAGTTGAATGACATTTCATCCTTTAAGAATATCTACAGATACGCCTTTGATTTTGCAAGGGTAAGACTGCTGAAATGTTAGGAAAGTTCTTACTTTTATTTATTCAACAAGCTTGTAGTTGATTGGTTTCTGTGCTTTCTTTATTCAACCTTAGGAAAAAGACCAGCGAAGTCTTGATATTGATACTGCAAAGTCCATGTTAGCTCTTCTGCTTGGAAGAACTTGGCCACTGTTTTCAGTATTTTATCAATACCTGGAGGTACAAGTTTCCTTGACTTTGTGGATGATGACATAGTAGCTGGACTGTTCTGTGAGAATATTACATTTATTTTACTCAAGAATGTATCCATATTACTCCTCTTCCCTTTGCTCAATGTACTTATGAAACAGTGATGTTCTTGTATGCATCACAGACCCTTCCTCCCTGTGCCCCACCCCCTTCTCGTATCAAAGGCAACTAAAATTCCATTTTAATTATTCTGTAAAAATAAATTTAAAAGTAAGTAGTACAGCCTCACTAGTCTCTTCAACTGTGTCTGCGCTGCATTTCGAGTTTGCCTTGTGCAGATACAGTGTGTCGGTACCTTGATCTCCGGCTGTCTCTGGAAGATTTTGGTCAGCTCAGCTGCCAGTGACTGATTAAAGTGAATGTGTGTAGGTTGTGGAACACATGAAGCTTGAGACTATTCCCTGGCTTCAAAACAGTATTAACACTGCAGAGTAGATGTCCTAATGATCATAATGTATTGTACCCTGGAGAAAAGAAGATTTTTTTTTTAAATAGTTCATTCTGGTAATATATCTGAGCTAGATATGCCCTGTTTCAGGGCATGGCAAAAATATACCAGTTTCTGAAGCTTAGAGTGGTGACTTGCTGATTTCCAGGTATTTTGATTCTGCTCTGATCTTTGAAGAAATCATTTTATGTAGTTTCATAACTATGAGACATGTTCATATGTAGTATTTTTAAAAATTGAAAATCAAGTAAATAATAGCCATTGTTACCCATTAAATTGTTTGTTAGGAACTGATTGAAGACAAAATGAGATAAATGAGATGCAGCAGTACCAAATGCCACTTGACATTTTAATATTTTTAAATTACTTTTCATAGCAATCAAAGTATAGAGTTATGAACAAGGATCAGTGGTACAATGTACTAGAGTTCAGCAGGACTGTCCATGCAGATCTTAGCAACTATGATGAAGATGGTGCATGTAAGTATTCTTAATATTTTGCTTATTCAAATATTAGCAGAAAATTTTAAAGTTGCATAAAACAAATTTCTGTAACAGAAACAATTCGGTAAGGTATAAAATATTTCTTCTCCAACAGTGTATAGAAAGACAGCCCTGATAACCATCCATCTTCAAAATGCAGATATTAAATGTTGTTAATTGTTAGTTGTATGTCAGGGGTATAGTATGTCAGTAGTATGATGGTATCCTTGAGTCAGCTTGTATTCAGTGAGGATCTAGTGAAGGTGCTTGCTGCATGAAACTGTAGACTTGCAAGTAGAATTATAAACAGCAAACTCTCATTTTGTTCTAGTATATAATAAACTCTAGCTTAACAATTTTTACCTACCTGCTGGTACTTTGGGCTGAACTCTCCACCAATCATGTTATGACTGAATTGCCTAAGTCCCATTTTGGTTCATGTTCTAATTATTCACAGTTTTGAAAGCTTTAGGAACAAGGAATTAGTTGTGTTGATTTAAAATATAAGATTATTTTTATGTTTTCCATTCAGTTCACTCCACCTGTGGAACACTTTTTTCCATAATTCCATGTAGTGTTTTTTGTGCACTTTTTGTCATCCTTGGGTTGGAATGATCATACTAACCTATGAGTATTTTACCATAGGATTGACATGGATGTTTCCTAGACCAGTAGCTTTAACTTCATACTTTGAGAGAAGATGTTTGAAAGACATTGGCAAATATAACTCCAGGTTTTGTCCGTTTGCAGGGCCTGTACTTCTGGATGAATTTGTTGAATGGCAGAAAGTTCGTCAAGCGTCATAGCAAGAATTCAAAAGAAAATGCAAAAGTTTTTTTGGTGCCCGCCTGTACACAAAGTAATGAGAAAAACAAAGGATTGCATTTTCATTCATAAGAAAGACTTTACAGTAACGTTTTTTTCCTTTTTTAAGGAGACTTTCTTGTTACATGTGATATGGGCATTGAACCACACCTCTTCTGAGACTGAAAGTTGGAGTTCTTGTTTTGAGTCTTATGTTTATAGCATTTATTTCAGAACAATAAAGATTCAGATTTGTGACAAAGGCCTAAAAGTGAAGGATGTCCCTTGAATGTGAGTGTGGTGTCTATTTTTAAAACCAAATCTATAAGATTATCTTTCTCAGAAGTGCCCTTTGCTTGAATTTTTGAAGACCTTAAAAATGCTTAATTGGCGCTGTTGCTTGCTGTTGGTATGATTGTCTTGTGTGGCAAATGTTGGAAAGAATGACTGATTTTGGAAGCCCTGGGTGGGAGTGTGCTCATTTGCATAGTAAGTATTGGTCATGGGTTGTGCCACAGTTTTCAGCTCCTTGTGGAGGTAAAGGCCTTAAACTCCTACTGTTGTTTTTTATTTCTTTGTTTATTCCTCACTCAGTGGCATGGCATTTAATGGCAGACCCTTTCAAAGCAGAAGGGTATAGAGCAAATGGTTCTATGTGCAGAATGGCTGAAAACTAGTTGCCTGTACTTCAGATGCTGAACACAGATACTCTTTGGTAGAGCAACACAACTTCAGATTTCTACTGCTATTTAGACTTTTTGGATTGCTTTGTATAAAAGTGCAATTTATATTTTAAAAGGGAAAGCTGGGAAGACTTGGTTTCAAGCTTCGCTTCTTACGTGTTTTGTACTGGAGGCACTCATAACATGACTTTTTTTTCCTCCCTGGATGGTTTTCATAATGTAAATCAAGAAGCAACTATTTAATCACCTACCTTTGACCAAGTAACAGGCTGTATGTAACAGGGTATTAGTTGTCACCCTGTTACTCTGTTTTGAGTCCAATAACTACTGTGATTGCCCTTTTAGGTATTCAGTATTCATGAGAACCTTTAAATACAGCAGAAGTTTCTCACTCTACCTTCCTGCTCAGGAGACCCAATGCCACCCTTGAGAAGGAAAGGGATTTTAATCAGTAAATGTGAAAAACCAAACCAGAATGAGAGAATGAAGCATTTGCAACTTCTGCTTTATTATATAAATATATAATACAGACTGTGATAATGCCAGGAGACTCAGTCAGTGATCAAGGCCTCAGTGTGCCAAATATTTCAACAGGCGAAATAAGAATAGACAATGTAAACTAGGCATGACTTGAAGATCTTTGCCTCAGGGAAATTACTTCTGTTTTGCACATCCCTTAGTCAGGCTGACAAGTGTGAGCTTTCCTGTCCGTAAGGAAAGCTGTATTCCCAAGATGATGATTTTTCCCCCCCCCAAAAAAGGGCGTTAAAAAAAAAGAAAAGGTGTGAGGAGAAATAAGGGGTACCAACTAGTGGTGTGTGCCTGTGCTCTTGTTCTACTGCCGAGGACCACACTTGCAACTTACTCCAGATCTGCTTGCTGTGGGCTGCAGGAAGCAGTGCAGTGATGTGATGGGCCATGGGCTGTTCTGCAAGTCACCTTGGTTTCACCCAATTGAAAAAAGCACCAGAGGAAAAAAAGCCAAACAACTGTTGAGGTACTTGGAAGATCTCTGCTTGTACAGTGGCTAGTGTCTGTGTGCATGTAAACAGATGCACTACAGCTGCTCTAGATATTTTTTCACCTGTTTTACAGGAAGTACCTAATTTTAGACCTCGTGTACACTGTGGCATTTCTCTTCAATATGTTACAAGTTGTCCATTTGCGTTGCTGATAATTCTGATTTCACTCATAACAGAGTGCCTTTCATTTGGAAATCACCCTACCCCACAGAAAGCTTGTGCCAGAATGGGATTAACTTCAAGAGTCCTAAGACCTACTGGTACAGTAAAGGTCCTAAGATGCACAGATAAACATGCACCACGTAACTGATGTCAAGGGACTTACTGCTGTATACTCTGTCTCTTCAGGGATGCTGATTCTGAAATGACTTTCAAATTCACTACAATGACTCTCCTTGCATACTGTGTTTAGTCCCCATGGGGATGTTCTCTTTGCAAAAGTTTAGAAACTGAAATACTGGTCAGAAGAGAATCTTTTATGGCTTGATTTTAAAAAATCATTGCTTTTAAGTAACTGCAAACTGTTGTGAATTCAATTTAAACCATTTGGTCCTAGAAGATGGTATTAGAGTGTAAGAGTAGGAGTGATGCACCTACCAATCTGAGGTGGTCAAGTACTTGCCATTAAGGTGTAAGACACTATGTGATGTATCATTTGTATCTCTGTTAAGGTTTTACCAGTATTCCTATAATAAATCCATGTTTCAGGGACTTACAATGTGGTTGTGTGTGTGATTGAAAATTATCAGTTACTGTAAAACTTTGACTGGGGATGAATGTATTTAAACTAGTTAAAATAGTTTTTCAAATTTAAATAAAATAGAATTTTAAGTTACGGTTTTTTGCTCAAACCTGCAGTCAGGTGTATTGTTTCAATGTGAATTAATGGCTTGTACAGTTTCATTGTGAACCGATCATGAGCTGTGTTTTATTACATCATCTTACAGCTTATTGTGGATAAGTGCCAATAGCTGTTAACTTGGCAAAACTTTGTTTTGGTTTTTTTTAATTTCGTGCATCCCCACCAGCCAAAACTTAAGTTCTGCTAAATGCTTTCTTTAGTCTTTGAACTTCAGGGTTTTTTTGCTCAGGTGCATTTCAGTGTATTGATTTTTTTAAAAAAAGTTATACCATATCTTTCAGTGTTCTAAGATGAAAGTTCACAGGTGAAATATGCTGCCAGAGTATGACAAATAATTAAATTGAAGGTGAAACGTCTTCCAAAATTAAGTTGTAGGGGTGTCTTATCTTAATGCTATAAATTTCACGTTAATCTCACTTTCATTTCTTGACACGAATTCTTCCTAACATAATTAATTACTTCCAGTTTTCTTAGACAAATAACAGTTTTCAGTTTAAAATCTGAAAACACCCACCTGTTCATGGAAAAAGCCATACTGGTAGATCAGAATGTTGTATTTCTCCTGTGTAGAAATGTGATCTTGAATTAAATGGTTGTGCGAGTTTACCTAGGTCTTTAACTGTATATGTAGTTTTGATCCAATTTATCTTTACTGTTTAAATTAGCTTCCTAAATGCTTCTTTGGTTCTTTACTAATGGATGTAATTTCACATTTCTAAATAGCAGACTTTGAATTCGGCTTTTGAAATGACCACGGACATCAACCTGGTACATGTCTTGGGTAGCCTGAATGAGGGCCCTGTGGTCTCTGTGGCCTTTGTTCAGGGGTTTTTTTTTTTGTATCTGTCAAAAGCTTTGAGCTCATATATTGATACTGACTGCACAAAAATTGCAAAAGGGACCATAAGTTTAATGCTTCTGATGTTTTGTTCATTTTTTGAGGTAGTGAACAGTTCTTTCAATGCAATATGTACAAACTTGTGCAGATTTAGCTTTGTTAAGTATGATGAATAAAATGGTATGTGATAGGGCAGAAAACCTTTTTTGTCATGCTGCCTCTAAGTTTTTCCTTTTGTGTTTTTGTGTATGTGTAATTGTTCTTAAAATCACTGAGAACTTAATTCCAGCAAGGTGCATCAGTCTAATTGTTAAATTCTTATTAAAGAATTTCTTTGCGTCTGTGTTTAGATATAGGAAATAGAGCTTTATCTCAACTGGGAGTAACAGCCAACACCATTGATTATATCCCGTGTTATTAAGTGCTGATAGAACTTAATGATCTTGGAAATTAACTGTTATTAATTATTCATTGAATGAACACTGTTCCAACAACCTGTTGCAGTGCATGTGAATGAAGAGGGAATGAGCTTTTCTGTCTTCCCCAGGTGCCTCCCTTCACTCTCCCCCAGCGTGTCTGTTTTTAGGAAAGGACTTGGTGTTTCCTAATGTACTCCTCCATAGGGTCTTTCAGAGCCCATTACAGAAAGGATCAAAGACAGCATCCTGTCATATGTTTGAGTTAATTACATTGTTTTCCTTGCAGATGCAGCTTGTTCCACTCTTGAGACTTCCTAGTTGTTAAGGTCTGATGCCAAACCTGCCTCAGGACAGTCTTCCCTCAGTGTCTCTCAGACCTAAGGCAATGCCTGTTTGTTGTCTCCATGGTTCTGCTTTTATCTTGTTTTTGACAATGAAGTTCCTGATGCCTTCCTGAGCCAGTAGGAGTTTAGTGGTATATGCACAGCTGGCATCTCATATCTACAAGTGATGGCAAGAGTTTTGTTACTTCTTTACCCTTCTGTTTTGTCTTTGTCATTCTTCCTGTATCTCTTTCTGTCTCTGTGAGAAAGGGCACTCAATTGATATGTACGTGCATTGAAGCCTGAACATGCACTGCAAGATTATGTAGCCTGTGTTATCCTAATTTTTATTTTAAGCCACTGCCAGGTGTGTCACCAAAATGAAGTCAGTGTATCACGTCATCTGGATTCTAAACTTTAATCTTTTTCCTGTTTTTGTCCTAGTTAATCAGAGTGTGACGCTCTCTACGTATTTGGATCTCCTTAGCTTTTTCCCCCTGAATAGTGAACATAATAACAGTGACAGAAGATAAAAGTTACTGAATTTGTTTTATAGGCCTTAGAGCGGACAGATCTTTGTCTTAGCAAGCCAAATACTATTTCTTTAATCCAAGTTGATTCCAGTGTATTACTGTTGAATGACTCAATACTTTATAAGTTATGAAAATGCAGTGGTTTTGTCCTGTTTCTAGAAACTGCATATTGATGAAGATGCTTTAAACACATGAAGTTTTTTAGCTTCTTAAATTAAACTTCTTCCCTAATTATGACAAATAAAAAAAAAAAAACCTCTATGTGTCAGGGGTTTGTCCACGTATATATTTTTGTCAGCTCAGTAGTGAATTAGTGCTGATAATAAAAAAGGTATTTTTCATTGATTTCAATTCCAGCTAATATACAACTTAATTTTTTTCCTTAGTGTTTCCAGTATTACTTTGTTTACTTGCACTATTCATTTTATGATAGTAAATTAAAGGGCTAGAACACAGAACTGCTAGATAGCTAATTTTTTTCTGGTAATAGCACTGAGGTGAGTCTTTTTTATTTTAAATACTAGGATATTTCAGAAGGGTTTATTGTGCCCATTATAGTAATTAAATTATCATAAAGTGAAATGGTAGATGTGGCATCTAGCCTCCTAACTATCATAGGCTTAATGTGAAATTATTTTAGCATTCAAAAGCAGTTAACTATAAATCAGTTTTTCTAATGAAAAAGGAAATAGTATCTATGATGTAATGTCTCTCAATAAAACTTACAAAGAAATATGATTAACAGCTATATATTTCATCCTCATCTAACTATTCAACATGTCAAAACATAGACAAAATGTTAGGGCACATCTGAAATAAATTATTAGTCCATGAGAAATGTAATGGCTTTAATTTTTTTCAGATTACAACAGTAGGAAGAGGAACATTGGTTATATAAAAAATAGCATACCTGACACTTGCATACCTGACACTTGCTTCAGAGTGATGCTTTGTGTAATAGTTATATTGGTTCTATCTACAAAACAAAGAAAGTGGTTTATTCCCTCATGCATGTTAGGGTTTTTTTGCATCAGGACTGAGTAGTAATACAAAGCAAAGGCCAGTGCTGGAGCTCCAGGGACTGGGCATGGGTCATGACACGGTGCTTCTGCCAAGGTGGGAAATGGAAATATCGATGGCACATAGGGGAAAGAATAGGAAAAAATCTCAAAATAAAATACAGTCATATCCTACCATTTTCCCCTGTATTTCCATGGTTCTTGGCCTAACCAAGGGTATGCTCTCTCCCTGTTTCAGACTTGTAGCCTCTATACATGCACACACATCTTTATATATAAAAATAAATACAGAAATGTTTCCCAGGTAGTGTTCAATGTGGTGGAAACTGCCCAGAAAGATTTTGAAGCTGAAAGGAGAATTAGAAAGGAGAATCTGTTCTGCTCAGCTTTCCTAAATCTTATGCGCTTCTTTGGGGCTGTGGAAGTGGCTAGTCACGTTTCTGCCCTATGCAAATCTCCCTTGGTGGTGTTTTTTCTGCATATGAGTGACTCTGTCCTAGTAGCCAGTTTAAAGTTTTTGATAGTGAAATGCTGTTCCCTTCCTGAATGTTCAGTAAGCTGATTCCAGACCCAGTGACTGACTTTTTATGGTTTGGGGTTGGTTTGTTGGGGGTTTCTCCCTTAGTATAGTGATTACTGGCTTAGAGAAAGAATATTCTAATGTGGAAAAATGTCTTTGTAGAATTGAAGATGCCAGTGTTCATGGGAAGACAGTAATTATTACTGACACTTCAGTGAACCACCATGATATTTATGTTCCAAGGCCTACGCTTTGCCAGTGTTTCTGACTTTTCTTTATTTCTAATTTGTTCATGGGGCTGTGATTTTAGGTCGTGTATTAAATCACACGAGGATATTGCTGTGCCTGTGGTGTACAACTGAGTCTATGCTGTACTGAAGTTCATTACAACGTGTAATTGTTAAATGCAAAGCTTATGACTTTAATGATTTAATGTGTTGCAGTTTGTGGGGCTTCTTCACATAACTTTGCAGCGTAGTGAGTATTTTTCTTTGCTTAACGGAAAAACACTGGTTTCTGAAGTCATGGGTAGGCACCTGAAGTGTTAGGAGCTGTTTGAAGCAGTGAATAAGCTTCAAAACAGAGTTTAATTTGCTGCTTTATTTTTTGATGCTCAATTTATTTTCCTAAAGGGTCACTGTTCATCAAGGAACATGTTCATAGTCCTTGTTTAATAACAGAATATTATTTTTCTATCAGTTTGAGACTTTGTGGGACAGCTAGTGTACTAGCATGTAAGGCTTCAATTTCATTGTACCGGGTACTGTGTTGTTAATAAAATTGTTCCAACCTAATGATACTACTGTCCTACTTACACTGTGCTTCTGCTTTGCATAGTGCTTGTCTTTTAACTAGACTATTTCTGCAATCAAAAAATTACATATTTTTTCCATTTAAGTACATCATCTGTAGTTGCTCAGTATTCCTTAAAAACATCATTAAACAAAGAACTTGTGTTCTAGTATTGATGGTAACAAACGCCAGAGAGAAAAATCACCTCATTCCTATTTCTTGTTTAGTTTATGTTTATTGAATGCTTTTGGTTTTTTTAACTCAAAAATCTGATGTGCATTAGCATAGTTTGAGTTCACCAATAATTATTCCAATCAAGTTGTACAATTATTTTGGTTAAGTAGATAAAGGAAGTAAATAACAGAGACTCAGTTCTCCAAACATTTTAAGATTTCATCTTCACAGAAATTAGATTCCTAGTGATTGACAAGACATTTTATGCCCTTCTCTCTTAGATTTTAATATGTATTTTAAAATGAATTTTCTGCTGTCCCTGAAATAATGCAGTCGTTAGTGCACACTAATTGCTCAGCTTTTGCTGCTGAGCAGCACCAGGTGGAAGACAAAGGAAGTGCTCACTTTTAGATTGGATTGTAGGCCAGGTCTGTGTCCATCACTTGGGCTGCAGTTTGAAACAGGTGTGAGGTTGGCAGTATTTCTTTTTGTTATATGGCAGTAAGAATTAAAGATTGCCACACTACATTATGCCACATCTTCACAGAGTTAGAAATTGGGCACAGTAAGGCACAGGGAAATAGAAGGAAGTTCCAGGCAGTTTCTGAGATAGTTAGTTAGCTTTTGGCAGGTATACTGCTTTATGCAAACAAAGTTATCTGGTCTGAATTTTCAGGTTTTGGATGGTTTTTTTTATGCAGATGATTAACATGCTCCACAGAGGGCCTGCTTTTAGGATTTGAATATCCAAAAATGTCACTTTTCTTTTGCAACAATGTAATTCCTTACAGTGTTCTAGTGGCTGGTAGGAAGAGGAATCCATTTAATGCCTGGATGTTTCCAATTAACAGAGTCCACAGGAGACAAGACCAGTGAACTCCTGTTGAAATGTCTATGAGTTTTATGCCTTCAGAACTAGAAATTAAAGGACTTGGATTCAGTTCTATGGCTGGAATTGGTGCTGCATGTGTATCTACTATTCTGTAGCCCTCCTCACCATTCAACATTATTTTACCTAAGTATGGAGAGGTAATTTTGCCTAGGAATTTATATTTATTGGCTTACCTTTTCAACAAACAGAGCAGAGCTTTCCGTCTTACATGTGTGCAAGTACGTCTTGCCCCCAAATGGTATGTGCTTACTGTTGTTACTAAGCCTTCTTTATTGATACAAACACCAGTATTTGATTACCAGTGTTTGATGTTTAGGGCCAAACTCTAGTGAATTAGCAGTATGCTAAAAAAAAAATTTATGATTTTAATGTAAACACAGGTTTGTAGACAAAGTAGAAATGACACTGACAAGCAAGGAATCTGTCCCTCTGTCCTTCCCTAACCTGCTTCCTTTCTCTGAAATGTGTATCTTTCCAGTATATGAATGGAAAAATCCTGAAGAAAAACTTCAGAATAGTTAAAAGACGATAAACTAGGTTTACAGGTAAGAGTTTTATTTTAGTTATCGTTTTACTGAACAATTTGATTGAAAAATAATGGAGTTGGAAGCTAAGCTTCATAAAGTGCAGTGAATTTAAGTTACAATATTGCAGTGTATAGTACCAATGAGTTTTGTAAACATCTTGGAGAAGTCATGCTTGTATAGTTATAATTGTGGTTTTCTTCCTAGTTTCAGTAAAAGACAATACAGGATCCATGGTCATTCAAGGAAATATTTAAATTTGACTGTTACTATCATCTATCAAAGTTAAATGTTTCTGTTTCATCAGAATTACACCTTCCATCTAATTTTTCTTAGTCTTTCTCTGCATAAAGAATCCAATGGGGAAAAAAAAAGTAGTACAAAGCAAGAAGAAAGTAGTGGTTTCTCACTTAAGTAACATGACTAAACTTAACTGTGAAAATCTGCTAGATATAGTCAAGCAAAGTTCTTTGATGCAAGAGACTGAGAGCAGAGGGAGTAGGAATAATTCGGTATTTGAAAGAATATTGAAGCTGTTGGTTTCTAGCTAGAGCAAGTTTAAAAAAATCCGCCAAAGAATTTGAACTAAGACTCTGTGTTGTAAATGTGTTGCAGTATTCCAGGCTTTCAGCAGTAGCACTGACTTTGAACAATCATTTCAAAATTATTTCTTAAAAAACGAAATTATTAGGTTTAATAGAACTATGTTGCCTTATCCAATGGGCCTTTATTATGTTTGCCATCAGTGCAACCCATTGTTGTGACCAAAATAGAAATAAACATCTCCTTAACATCTCTTTTTGGCTTAAAGGAAAAAGGGCCATTTTTTGGAATACTGAAATACAACAGGTTGTTTTCAGTTTTAACACAGAGGGAGGATTTGGAGCTTTTAACAGTGCAGCTTAGCAAGTTGACTTTTAGGTAAATATAACTAGAAAAGAATCAGTGAGCACTCATCTGTTGATGAAAGGATGTGCATTTAACAAACATCTTGCATATGCTGCAGTGCAACAGCACAGTTTGCCTTTTTTAAAGGCCATTTGTTTTTTAAATTGAGATTAATTTCATTAACAATTAAATCCACACCTAAATTTTGGTCCACAGAATCTTTTAATGGTACCAGAGCCCATCAGTCTTCAGGGCTGTCTCCTTGCAAAATATATGCTAGAAAATGAGCAAAGAGTACCAACAGTCCTGCTACACGCTCCAAGAAGCCAATATCAGAGACTTATCAGTAGGACTAAGACTTTAAAATACTGTTTTCAAATGAGACCTGGAAAGGTTATCATCAGGCTATCACAGAGATACACCTATGATCACAGATAAAGAAATACACTTGGGGCAATATTATTGAAGTCCACTTGTAAATGTGTTCATGCAATACATGCGAAAAGCACAACCGTGCAATTAATGTGAGAAAACATAGAGGCTGAGAGAGGTTCTGCAGAGTGAGGTTACTGTAGAGAAAAGGTAGCTTTGCATAAATGTTAGCCTGTACCCACAAAGAATCCTTTAAAAAAAAAAAGGGAAGAAATACTGCTTTATGATATTTACAATGATATGATTTTAATACCTCTTTCTAGCTCTTTAAATATATTCATTGATGTCATTATCATGTCCTATAGAACTTCAGGCAGTGGACAGAGGCAAGTTTCCAGAGTGCTGTAGTAATGCAAAGGCAATATAGTTTCCCCATGTTCCCTGCATTGGACCCTGAAACTCTGTGCATCTGTAAAAGAAGCTTCTTGTTTCTTCCAGTAGTCATTGGTGGGCAAGGTGTGTTGGGGAGGTCCTGAGAGCACCATTCTCTCAACAGGCACTGCCATCTGGAGTGAGATTTGGAGCCGGCATCTAGATCGTCCTAAGGCTTCAGGCAGACCTTGGGCACCTATGCAATATCTAACCACAGAGGTGACTATAGCCCTAATGGCCCCAGGCTTCTTTCTGCTGCTTCCACAGGTGTCCAAATACCTGCTGATGGGTGTCCCCAAAACTGCTGCATTTGACACGTTGGAGTCAGTAGATGCCTAGGTCACGTCTAATCCCAATGGCAGTTCAGGGGGTTGGCAGCTATTTTGTTTCTGGGCAAAAGAGGTAAGGCATCCCAGAATATACCTTGTGGCTGTGCTGCCACGATATCAGGATGCCGTCAGCAGCTCTGCCAGGGCGGCTGCTTGGGGCGGCGCGTGGGCCTGGATGCAGAAAGCTCAGTGGAAATCATATTCATAACCTCATCTGAAGTGAATTTGATGACAGGTCGTAAAAGTTATCAGTTGTTAGATTTTAAGGAAGCAATGCAGTCCCTTTTAAAATTTATACCTCATATGGAGATGCTTGCTGACAACTTAAATGTTCCGTGTTTTTCCCAGCCTTGACATGTCACTGATGTACCTCATCAGTCTTTGTTTTAACTAAGTATTATGTAATGGGAAGTGTTGTTTGTAAAGCATCAGCCTTGCGATAGGCAAGCCCAAAAACCTCAGAAGGCTGTGGTTCTCCAAAACAGGGAAATTTTGGAGGAAAACTCCTACAACAAGTGCTGTAAAATGTATATCATTTAACATTGTGCTCTACTGATTTTCTAATCTGTATTCTTTATTACCTCGTATGCACATCTTCTGTAAGAATGACACTTTTCCATTACTTGTTCTGTAAATTGACTGCTGATTCAGAAGTCACTGAATAATATCACGCAACCCAAGCAATTTAGAAATAAACTTGAACCACATCACTCCCACCCTGTCTTCAGAAAACCCTGTGTCTATGAATGCAATAGTACTGTGGGTTTGACCTGCTTGGGTGCTGTACAATTTAATTATGTATTCTTGGGGTAGCTGCCAATTTTTTCACTTCGGGAGTGGCCGATGTCTGTATACAACTTGATTACAATAGTGTTATTCTAAGAAAGCAGAGTTACACGTGTCAGTTTGCTACCAGTACCACGCTGTGATTTGTTATTCAGCATTATCCTGTCCTGGTTTATAAATCAGGGGTTTGTTGTTGTTGTTGTTGTTTTAAGAATTACTGTAGTTGCAAGTCTAAAAAAATATAGAAATATCTTATATCCTTTGTTAGTTTTATTCCAAAGTACAAAGATTCATAACAGTCCGTACCACCAACATTTTTGGCCTTAGAAATTCTGCTCTCACCTATTGTTTTCCACCAAGTGTCTGCACCTCTTTCCTGTCCCAACTTTTTTCTGCTATCCCATCTCCCTTTTAATCAAGACAGCTGAGAGCCAGCTAAATTCATCTATCCATGATCTGTGCCTATTTTCTGTGTTAAAACTTTGTATGAATCATAGTCATGGAATATGTTGAGTTGGAAGGGACCCATGAGGATCATCAAGTCCAATGCCTGGCCTTGAGCAAGACTCCCCAAGAATCCCACCATGTGCCTGAGAATGTTGTCTGAACTGAAAGTCTTTTATTGAGCCCAGAGAAACCAGATGGCAGTGATGAGTTACTAAACTTGTACAACTCCAGAACTTTATTGAACCATACAAATAGCCATACCTCCTCTATGCCACTGGGAAACACTGAAACTGTATGGGCCTCTGCTAAAGATTTTCTGCTGGAAAACCGTGAACTTCACACCTTTCTTCTTTTTTTCATGACTTCTTCATTTGTGCATGTCATGTGCTTCTTGTGAGTGGGACAAATACATTTTAAAGACAGAGGCAACCAAAATTAACTTACCTGGTTTTAACATCTGGGTACCACTACGCTAGATCTTTGCCTCGCAATTCCAGCTCTGGAGGAAGATGTTCTTTTAGCTGGTTCCCCCTGAGCAGGATGGGGTGCTGAACAGATGCTGCGCGTCGGAACAGCGCTGCGGTGCTGCGGCGGTTTCCAACACAGGAGTTTCACTGTAGAAGCCGCACGGTGGCAGCGGAGCGCCGCGCGGGGGGGCCGTGTCCCCAGCGCTGCCGGTGCCTGCTGCCCTCGCTATTCCAGCGCAGGCACACGCGACAACGGGAGCGGAAGCGCCCTTCGCGCCATCCTCCGTGCGGGGCAGGCACGGCTGCCGCACCGAGAGCGGGCAATGCCTTGTCTCGTTTTGGCACGGGGAACTCATCGGCTCGTGAAAGCATCCGATGCTGATAAGGCTCCTCAGCTAAGCCAGCTCTGTGGTTTCTTCGAGTTACTTAAGGAGATGGACAAGGTGAATCTCTGGATCGTTTCTGCTGTTTCGAGTGTAAAGCCTTGCCTGAAAGCCCACAGAAAGTCTCCTGTGACCCCAAGTATTTAGTACGACAGGGCACAGGAGTGGGGGTTTCTCAAAGCACCTTGGTACCTAACTCCTTAAACACTTACTAATCTGTCCCTAACATTAAAAAAAAAAAAAAAACAAACAAAAAAACCCCCAAAAGTCGAAAATAAGATTTAGAATGGAAGCCAATATCCCTTTTTAACCTATAATTTAATAGTGACCACGTAAGAAGGAACAAAAATTATACTCTCTTATTTGGGCAGAAAGCGTAGCATCCTGTCCCACTGAGCTGGGATTTGCTTCATACCAATACTCAGAAATGCTGGAAATTTTTTAAAAAAAAGTTTCTTACTTTTCAACTTTTTTTTTAATGTGGAATATTGATGTGCACTAGGCTTTGACAAAAAAATTCTTGTACTAAACGATGTTAAATATCTAATGTTCCTAGCCTTCTAGTGGAACTCTGCCACAGCTGCTACAATAAAATAAGAATTTTAAACAATCTGGAAATTTGAACACTTCTCATACTCCCTGTATACTCACATGTAGTAGGCTAACTGTGCCACTGACACTATAGGGACTGAAATAAACCATAAAACCAGTTTGACCAGCCAGTTAAACCACCATTCTGCTCCTGTCGATACAACCACATTTTCCTGCTGACTTTCATCCTGCACTTTTTAATATGTCATGGCTTTTGCAAGAATATAATCAAAATATAGTCAACAATCATCTGGCTACATTAAAATTCTAATGTTTCTGCAAACTCCCTAGCAGAGTAGGGATGACATGTAAGGATTTTATTCGTTTAGAAAACATTCCATAATATACTGACTTGTGAACTGATTTAAGTGGTCAAACCATGCTGCAGTAGACAGAATTTCAAAGGAAATGGAATACAGCTCTTTCCCCTGCTGATTCAAGTGCTGAGCTATGCGTCTTGTGATGAATATGCAAGTGATTTCTAATGGAAATGAGAAACAGATAGGAAAACTGCATAGTTCTTGTGTTTCAGGGAAGTTTCCAAACAATAAGCAGAACTACTGACTTACATCTGGATGGCAGAGGTGGAGCTCAGAACTAGGGTGCAGACAAGTAAATGTGGTGCCTCAGCTCCAGAGAACCACTGAGGTGTTTAACACACTGACCTGGGGCCACCCAGGCTGTCTCATAGCCCAGTATCCTATGGAGATGTCTGATACTGGCACACAGGACACGGGACCTGGGGAAAATGCACTGGATGTTTATTTTAATCTCAGCTGTGACACCTAGAGGTCTGCTGTCTCTGTGCATGGACAGTGAGCTCACACCTGGCTACCCAGAGCAGAGGGTTCAGGAGTCTGGGAACAGGCCCTCCTAATAATTAATCCTGGTGTTGTCTTTCTTGAGCATAATTCCCTTTCCCTAGCTTTTGAATATAAACACTTTCTATTAATATGTAAGTGTATATTTATAAAGTGTTTGGATAGCATACTAGCATGTTTGGATAGAATAACTAGATTTGGTGCACTAAAGATTTTAGCAAGGGAATACCTTTACATACATATAGCTTTTTCTATACAAATATAAACTGTTTGCAGACTTGAGGCTTGAGAAAAAACAGAAGGCATTTACAACAGTTGAGGTGATTGAAAACCTTAGTACAGAGAATAAATATTCCAGAAATAAACTTGATGTACAAAAATAGCTATAATGAAGCATTCTAGATTATTATTAAGAACCATGAATTAGAACTGAATTATTTTAAGACATATTAGCCAAAATATTGCAAATGTAGGATTTGTTTGACTGAGAAACAGTCTCCCAAGAGGAGTCATAGAAGCAACTCTGCAATGTTTAAAAATAGACTAAAGAAATTATAACTTTAAAAAATCACACTATGAAATCCTAATGACCTGGTAATAAAAGGCAACAGAAATTTAATAATGTGTTTTTAAGTCTAATTTCTATGATTACAATTCTTGATATATTCTATGTTCATAGGTAGCTAGCTCCTAACTCAGACAACTCTCATGCCTACTTACTGATTCATGCTCCTACCACTATCACACTTATTTTGTTAAGAACAAATGTCTAAAAGAATCTATTTTCATATCAGTCGTATTTTCTCTGTTATTGTCATAACAATATTGTGTGGGAGACTTATTCTTCCAAATATAGACAACTAAGTCATGTATAAAGACTATGGGAAATTTAAAGTTAATATACAAGGGTTCTCTGAAACTAACAGTGCATTCAGGCAGTGAGTTGGGCATAATGTAGAGCTGGTTCCTACTGAAGTCATTAGCAGTTAGCATACTCTTTTTTCCTAAGATGTAAAAAATATTACCACAGGCTTTCAAAGCTATTGTAATTCCATACAGACATTCCAGCTACAGACACCAATCTTTCCTGTAAGTTTCTATTCAGTATTTGACTTAACCTGGTGATTGAATGGGTGGGCATGACTGGTCTTGAACACATGCCAGTGTTTTCCTTGCAGCTGGGTGTTAAATGCATAGAGAACCTTAGTACCTAGCTCCCATTGCTGCCTCCACATTTTAAAAAATCCAGTTAGGTGCAAGCCTGAATTTTTAGATACCTTTGACCAGGTGGCTCATTTTCCTGTATTAGAAAAAAAAATACCAGTTGGAAATAGGTGTGTGTCCATGAAGTCTCATAATTCCAAAAGAAACCAAAGTGCTTAGCTCATAGGTCACTGCTTGGTTATTGTCTCTATATCTTGGGGCATGGAACATACAACCACAAGCACAACTTTTGGTCAAAGCTGGATAATTAGCTTATTTTCATACCATTGTGAAGAATGAAGACCCATGGACATTTTCTAAGTGATTGGCATGGTTGTAATTGACAGTGACATTACACAGTTGAAAATTTAAGCCCAAAAGGAAAATAAATACAGCATTTTTTCCAAAGAAAATTCTACAAAGCTCAGGTTTCCTAAAAATTACTTGGCACAAAACTAATTTGGGCACAGTCGGTAATAATCCTACGTTGGCAAGGAGGATGATCAGATGACTTGTCACAGTATTCATCCCCATCTCTTATTTTTATGATTTACATTATGATTCGAGCAGAGGGCTACCTCTGAGTTGGCAGAGAAGCACGTTGACTCAACTGCAGAGTATCAGATCCAGGTTTCTGTATCTCCAGGTGCTCTTTATGAACAGAAGACATTGGCAAAAGCAAAGTGAAGTAAAGCCACCTGCTCCCTCTTTGCAGGCAGCTGGGCTGGGCACCAGCTTGCAGCCATGGAGTTTCTGTCTAGCCCCGTTTTTACTCCTCAGTCACTCAACCATGAGCTCTCCTAAACTGCAACTACAGCAGTTCATTTTGTCTTTTTGCATTTAGAGCCAGGAGTATTCCAGAGCACAAACCTGAGCAATGAACAGACAAAATTAGTTCTATATTGTGAAGGGACGACAGTTATATTTTACTGTTACATTTATGTGTTAAGTAATGGGCACTAATCAATGCTCCTTTGATTGCTTTTTATCTTCCAACTCAATGCAAAGCCTTGTTGCAGCCTCCCAGTTTTAATGTAAGTAGCTGCTTGGCAGCCCATTGCAGAGTGTTTATAGCAGTGTTTAATGACTGGTTCGGTTGTCCATCTCTAATTGGAAAAATCCTTTTCTTCTGAATTCCAGAGAGTAGCAAAGTCACAGCTGTTCAGGTATAAACAGTCAGAAATCAAGATTTACTGCTCATTTTACTACTCAGTCCCTTTTTTTTTTTTTGTGAGATGTATCATCATTTTTCTTATTACCTGAATGGAATAAATAAAGTATCTACTTCTGTTGCCATTTTAATAGTCTGTATTATACCCAGTCTCCTCATCCTTCATTTCTTTGTCCTTCTAGGACCTGGGACTACAAATGATATCAATGATATCACACTACACCAAATACTGTGAAAGACAGGATTAGACTGAATTTGTGGAGCTCAGAGAGAGGGATCCTTCTCTCTTGCATGACTGTAAAGCTGTGAAGACACTCAAATTACTCCTAGAAACACATTCAATTTTTTTTTTCATACATGTCAAGCACTGCAAGCCTTACCCCTAACAAGCTAATTCCAGAAACAGCTGAGAACAAAACTGTATTCTTTGTCTCCATCTAGAAGTACTTACAGCCAAAGAAGTGGATCCTGAAAATAGAACAACATGTTAGATCCTTCTGGGCTCCCACTCATGGTTTCCCAAAACAGAAAAGATTTAGGGAATAGCAAAAACATGGGGAAGCTCTAAAGACATTAATAAACACATATTCTAGTAATTTTTTGCAGTTATTCTTAGATCAAAATTTAGTGAATGTTGTTTTTTAAGACAGCTCCAGAACTTGCTTCAAAAGTATGTGATGAGAATGAGTTCCAGGGAAAGAGCAGAAAAACAGAAGTTTTCAGCCCAAATAAGCTAAAGTTAAGGTAAAATCCGTTTGCAATACCCACTGCTGAGCAATTAAGTGTTCAGCATGACTCTCATTTATTGAACAATTTTATAGATTGCTAGCTGAGGAGAAAACATTCTCTCTTGTACTTCTGCTCTTTGTATTAATTACTTTGAATTCTAGTGCATTAAAGAAGATGAATTAAGGATTTACCATAGGACCCATGTTATATCCAATATGCAGTATTCATCATAAAATACACCATAAGGATAAAAGACAAAGCTCTTACCCAAAACTGTGTGCCTTAGCAATCCTTCCTCTCAGCAGAGTGGCTGTCAGCTTCATTATCTAACAATTCTGAATCAGCATCTATGTATTGTGATAGGCAAATAAAATCCTGAAATCTGAAATCCTAGGAGGACCAAAGATTTATTATTTTCAACACTGGTATATTTTTTACTCAAAACCACTGACAAAATCAGATTGTTAGTGTTACTATTTTGATTCATATAAATATTTGAATTTTCTCTGTCACTTGGGCTAAGATATTTATCCATAAATGAAGTGTTACTACTTCTTGATGGTGTATTAGCTATACTGTAGGATCTATATAATTAAAACAGAAAACTAAGCACCAGCAGCTTCCATAGTATACTGAGAGACTGCTGAAGTCATCGTTAAATAGAACTGACTTGCAAGTACTACTCAGCATGCCAGAAAACAGAAGCCAGCAACTGTTTTTTTATAAATACAAAGGTCCTGGATCCAAAAGGACTTCATTTCACTATGACTGGGAGTTTCTGAGAGGAATCATTTCACGTAGTCAGTAGTTTATTCTGGCACAACAAGAACCCACATGTTCCTAAGTGAGAGCTTATGATCTTAGAGATGGTGTACAGCAATCTAGGCTGGTAAAGATGTAAGAAATCCAATAAATCAAAGTCCGTCTGTACATCATTTCATAAGAAATCCTTCAAAATGCATTTGGGAATATTCATAAATTGCAAAATAAGGGAATGTTCAGCATCTGTAATTGACAGAAGAACAGGAAGCAGCATTTGCTCACAAGTTAAACCAAAGTCCTAGTAAGAGGATGCAGAAAAGGTTTCTCCTTTGCCTGTGACTCCAACTTTGCCTTCAGATCTGTGGTCCAGCAGCTTGTGGTCACCCTTCCAGTATTGCCACTAACTTGGGCCACCTAAAACAGGCCTGCTTTCAGTGCAACAGCTCTATACTCTAAATCCACATCATTCTGTCTCATCTGAATGCACATATTTTACGAACCTGACCAAGAAAAACTGGTATTTGAAGCATACAGTCAGGTAAAATTAGAACTTGCTTGAGGATTGTTTTTTTCATTAGTTATGTGGTGTCATCTATTGGTACAGCTGGTGAAGGGTCTAGAGACCAAGTCCTGTGAGGAGCAGCTGAGGAAGCCATGGTTTAGTTGACAAGGTGTTTTTCGGTGAAAGGTTGGACTTGATGGTCTTGGAGGTCTTTTCCAAACTTAATAACTCTGTAATTTCCCAGAGATCATATGCTGCCTTGTTAATGTTTTAGGTTCTAGCACATTAAAACTAAGCGTTTTCTAGGAGTATCTGGAACAATATTGCTGCTGCTATAGCCTGCTCATCTGTGCATGGTTATGTGGGAGCTTAGACACAAAGGTGCTCATGATTTTGCCTAATCCTGCAGCATGTCAAGTATTTACTATACGTTGCCCCTGAACCTGCAACAGCAAAGAGACAAATTTAAAAAAAAAAGTGAAAAATCAAAACAAACTAAACAAATAAAAAGCCACAAACAAACAAAACCCCAAAACAAAATGAGAAAAAAAAAAGTCAGAAAAAGAGGGTCGAGTTCCTTGACAGAGAAAGCCACCCAGGACATGTATAAGTACATGTGGTAACACATTCTGTCATAATCCCCATTCCTCCATCCATCTTTTGGTGCAAATGTTAAATAAAAGTACATGGAATTCCTGGTCTCACTGGCAGCCCCTTGGGCTGCCATATGGTGCTGTTCATACATTGATGATTCACTTCCCCACATGGCTCCTTCACCTGCTAAGCAACAGAATTAAGTTTCATTTGTCTTTATTTGTAATTAAACTGTATGATCTGCACTTGTTGCTTTATGTGACCCCCAACAATATTTAATGCCCTAATTTTTAATCATTTTTCATTTTATGCCCCCATGCTACTGCTGCTGTTCTATATTCATACTTAATAGTGTTTCTGCTTTTATTCAATTCGTTCTTATTCTCAGGTATCTTCAAGTATAGTGGTACCTCTTTTGACTTTTCTCTTAGTTCAGAAGAGTTTGCCTTGGCAAAATTTATATAGCTCTTACTTGCTTCTTGTAGAGGTTACTCTGTCCTACACTCTTAGATTATTTTCTTAGACTTAGACTATTTTCTCAAAAGATTGCATCTACCACTTTCCCAATTTTGTTGCGGTCTCCTTTCCTGAAACCAATTATTTTTATTCCCTACATCTTTCTTTCCAAAACCGAATTTATAATCTATACAGCAGAGAAAAGAAAGCTGTGACAAACAATATAGAGCAGCTACAGTTGCTAGGTAATGACCTAGATGGTTGATAAGGTCTGAGAGTAATTTTTTAGCTTTATTTTAATCTAAAGCATTTGTTTTATATTCATTTTCACTTATGCATAAGTGGGTGAAACATTATATCACCGTTAATTTCTCTTGACAGTTATAATCATATTTATTTTCACTTCCAAAGATCTCTAAAACATTTAAAGGTATACAGAAGAACCTTGTAAAATTTATTAGGAAAGAAACCATGAGAGTTCTATAAAAAGAATACACTTGAGATGTAGATAAATAATTATTTACTTACATCTGTATAAAAAAACCCACCGAGGGATAATTTCTACCTCATTCAAAAAACAACTTATGATTTATATTAAATAACTGAATGCCTTTAATAGAATGATAATGCTTCTATAGCATTAAATAGCAGAATAAAAGTATGAAAGAGATGAAATCTAAACACTATTGGAACTTACTGAAACTTAGTAGTCCTAGTAGAAGTTATTAGAATTTAGCAGTCAGATTCATTATCTGAGTGATGCACATTAAAAGAAATGAAGGAAATACTTTAGGTAAGAAATCCAGAAGTAAACTGTGTTCTCATGAAGGTTTTCACAGGACTTTTAAAGATGAGAAGCAACTTCAGTTATGAAGATCTCAACTAAACAAAGAAGAAACTGCAAGGGCTGCAACTTACATGTCATGAGAAGCTGAAGGGCTAGAATGTGCTTTGTGGAGTAAGGAATATAAAGGTGCTAGATATAGAATATAAAGGTGCTGGATCCTTTGGCTTTAATACAATGGATAAAGAATTATGATTGACTTGAAATTAGCTCTCTAGAACAGTCAGAGAGTTATTCCTAGCACAGGGCTCAGCTATGAAGTGAAGAACACTGTGTTCCTGCTACCAGCATCTGCAGGAGGTCCGCTGCCATCCTGCAAGCTCTGCTGCTGGGCACCCTGGCAGGATTGAGCCCACAATGTATTTGTTTGTATTTGTACAAACCTGCTTTCTGCACAGCAGTATTGTGGAACTTAAGCAGGACAGCAAATAACACAAATCAGAAGAAATATTAAGAAGCATGCTCTGTTTCCTCCTGCCCTTTCATGCTTTGTGTGTTGGCATGTTTTTCCTCTTTCCCACAAGGTTGATTTCTTTGTTATTAGTTCAGACTACTGTCAGCAGCTACTGTCAGTTCTGCTGTTTATAGTCACAATGATTCTCAAACTGGGCAAGGTTTGTTTGGAGGAGGAAGGTGTATTTTTCATTTAAACCTTAAGCAGGCCAAGAAATGCTCTATTCTGTGGCACCCTGAGGTCCTTACTGGCAGCAGCAAAACCACTGTTAGTGTTGTGTTCCTTGTGGTGTACTCTTCCCACACTAACCCAAAACTCCCCACTAAGGTAACCCAGAGCCTCAAACTTCTTTTCTTCTCTATCCTGACAAGAGGGAGACTTGCTGTCTGTGCCTCTAAATTCTTGATGTAAACAGCAATTTTTGTGGTTACCATTCTTGGCAAAAGGCATGCTTCTAGGAACAAAAACCCCTCTGCTTGGAAAACAGGAAAAAGCAGTGAAGGCCACTCAGAAGTCTGTATTGCAGCACCCGTACTAAATGGACAAGAAACCAATGCTGCTACCCATAAAATCTGCTGAGTTACACAATGCTTAAGACTTACAGGACCTAATGTCAGGTCTCTGCTCCAGACCCCTCTGCCAGCTCAGCATGCAAACTGATTTTTTAGCTACCCTATACAGATTAGGCATTGATCTTGCAGAAGGATAGTGGGACAAGATTTTGAGATGTCAGTTAGGAGTGAGACAGGGAAGAACATGTGAAGGGATTCTTGTAGATTATTCCTTGGAGAGGTACAATACAGCCTCAGGGCTGCCAAGTAAGTTACAACAGGATGCACAGCTCTGCTGTACATCATACCTGTAGGTAAGCCCAGAAAACATGACTCCATTCCATACCTGTTACATGTTGGCTGTACAGCCTCATATACCAGACTGTCCCCAAAGGGCACAGAAAGTGCAGGAGAGCCACACTGCTCCATTCATCAGCTGGGAATGGCATGTCTGCTGCTCTGCCCTGAGCAGCACGCAGTACAGATGTGCCCACACAGCCACACTGCTTCAGCAGCCCCACTTCACCTCCACATGGTGATGGTTAAGCCTTTGCTAAGGGTTACTCCACATCCTGCAGGGCTTAACTGTGGGTATGATTTTGGAGCTGTGAGGCCACTTCAAGGCAATTTTTATGACTAATTTATTCAAGTTAATTTTCTGGTAAGATTCATAATCAGAAGTCCAGTTGGAGGTCCAGATACTGCTAATGAGAAACAAACCATGCTCAGAAGCCATAAACACGAGTAGACGTCTCAGCAAAAATATGATACTCTCTGAGGAAGTTGGAGAAACCCTCATAGGAGGCTGGAGAACCCTCAGAGGACATTAGAGAAAGCAACCCATGCTCAACAGTAGATTATAACTAAGAAAAACAACACCTTAGAGATAAAATAAAAGAGAACATACAAAGACTCCATGGGAAACTCCTTTTCCTTGTTTAGTACATTTTCCATAGCTCTTTACAAGAAAAATTGGTGTTCTTGGGTTTACGTTTTTCTTATGCATGTCTCTCCCTGCACTTAGAATCACAGAATATTCTGAGTTAGAAGGGACCCATAAGGATCTTCAACTCCAACTCTTAAGTGAATGGCCCAGCCAGGGATCAAACTCACAAGTTTGGTGTACAGAAACATGTATTTGCTGATTTCCTTCTAGTACATCGTAATAATGAAAGGAGAGTGAGCTTCTTTTCTGCTCCCCTTGTCGAGCTATCCTCAGGAGCATCCTGCCCTGTAACCATGATGGAGATGCCTGTCAAACACAGGGATTTGCTGTATCCTCTGGCACCATTCCCCTGTTTCCAGGTTTCTCTCTCCCCATCTCAGGCTCTCCAGGAATAGGACTGTCTCTCACTCCTCTGGGTATGACAAGAAGAACACCGAGGCCTTCCACAAAGCAAGCCTTCCAGACCCTGCTGCAGGACGCTGGGGAATTTAAAAAGGCTTTTGCTGCGGGGGGGGGAAGTACCTTGGAGAGAAGTGTATGAATATCTTAGTGCATTTGGATGAGTCATAGGAATATATTCCTCTCACCTTTAATTGTGAGAAAATTGAGAAACAGGGCTGGGGAGAAGCCACCATAGGCTGGTACCCTCAGGCCAGGCAGCAGGAGAGAGGAAAGCAAAGGGAAAATAATGATAAAAGTATCAAGAAATGATTCTTGGAAATTACCCTAGAGCTCAGGTAGGGAAGTATGTTTGTGCACTGCAGTGCTGCAAGAAGTAGGTCACAGACTTCCACACAGGCTGTCTGGAAGCCATTTGAGCCATTCCCATAGCTGTGGTTTGGCTCAGGCTGCAGGCTCCCTGTGACATGCCCAGCAAAAGCAGCACCTTCTGGAAGCTTCTGCCAGCCTGTGCTGGGCTCAAAGGGGGCTGAGCTGCTCCGAACTGCTTCTTCTGGGGCTGAGCTTACTACAACTGGCCATAACTTTAGCCTTATTTTCTGCCAAGATTACATAGCTGCCAAATTGTCTCCCTACTGTCACAAGATGAATTATTTTTATTTAACTGGCTGAATTATTTAGACGCAAATATTTTATTTACAACTGACATGGTAATACTTCTGTAATTTCCACTTCCTGAGGGCAGCACAGGGGAATGGCAGGTATGCTCAGTGATGATGGCTTTCTCAATTGTTTCAATTCACCCTGCACAGTTTTGCCAATACCAGTGTAGCAATTCAGGGGAAAAAACAGAACTAGAATAAAGGAAGAATTTACCAAAGTGCCTAATCACATTCCCTTCCCTCCTAGGTCCTGATAAAAAACAAGATAAAGTTTGCTGATTCCTCACTTCCCCAAATGAGGACTGAATTAATGGGAAAGCCACAAATAGCTTCTCTTTCCCGTCACACTCCACAACTGCATATAACAAAATCATCCGCAGGCACGAGGAAACCAACAGTGGTGCTGTTCTGCAGCAGCTGCTGGAATGACAGTGGGAGGTAACTTGCCCTAAAAATCTTAAAATCTCTTTTATCCAGACTGTACTCTCACTGTCTTTCCTTTGTTCCAGAAAAATAAGTCCCCAGTATGTGATGGGGAAGATATTATCCTGATAGGACTTCAAAGAAGTTACAACAAACAAATTTGTGGAATTAAGAAAAGAGAAGATTGATGGAATAATTGTCTTTTATTTTAACAGACAAAAAAAGAGTTTGTACATCATTTGTTATTTTTCTAATATCTTTTCCAAGATACAGATATGAAAATGTAGTTCTCAATCTCACTTCAAATACTGTAATTATAAATGGGAGACTAAAGATAAAAAGACAATGTTAGCCAGGAAAAATTATATATATCTTATAATTCTTTGTTGGTTCCTTACAGAAGAGAGTTGTGATATTACAGAAATACAGGATCATATATGTACAAAATATATTTTTACTGACGTCCAACAGGCAAAGTACTGATCTAAAGTGAAATTATTTCATAATCAATAAAGTTTCTCTTGTGCAACTGTTGAGACTAATTCTCTGTAGAATTTCGTCACTCTGAAAAATCTTCCTCCTATTTCAGACTATTACCTTTTTTCACTTCCAAGTTTTCATATGATACCAAACGAAGTGATCCAAGACCTTGTCCTCTAACTCACATAAACAGGGGCACCAGTGTTAAGGCCAGATGTCTTAAATTCTTTGTGAGCTTCTGTTCATGACTGATGTAGAACAACATAAGCATCAGTAGTTGTATGTGCAAGTTTTGTCTAGAACAATTAAATGTACTCCACACCCATCATTAATCAAGCCCAGAAACTCAAAATATAACCTATATTTTTTTAAACCATCTGGTAATTGAATAGAGAATAAAAATATTTGCAATCTCTATTATTCCTAATAACATTAGTTCTAAAGCATTGACAATGTTATTAATATTTAATGCATTTTTTTCAACTCCATCACATTTCAGCTTCTGTATTACCAAGGAGATGTTTGAGACATCATTCCCTTGATTTGGTAAAATGTCCATGAGGATCTGTCCTGGAACATTTGCATCCTCTGATAAGAACTTCAGACTTACCTGAAATGTCCAATTCTATTGGCCAGAACAGCTATGGGATAATTAATCTGTACTTGTGTCCCACAAGCTGAGCACAACATACCATCCCAGTAGTTTTATATTCCCTTTGGCCACGAAAGCTCATCCTTGATGTCAGTATTTACACTGCTCAGATCTCTATAAGTAATGTTTTTCAATGGGCATCCAATTTCATGCACTTGGATTTTAACTACAGGCCCTACATGATAAACTTGAACCCACATTTCTGAAGTTTTCGAGCTTCTTTATGAGCTATAGACCCGGAGAGAGAGAGCACCTCGTACGCTTAGAGCCCCTCATAATTCTTGCTGCAGTAAGTACATCTCCGGTTTTACAATGTAGGAAGTGCCAAGTAGTGTTGAGCAGCTGCTGTGCTGCTATAAATGTGACTGTTATACTTCCTTTCTTTATCACTAATTTGTGATGACTAGTGCTGTGTGTAAGATATAGGGTTTTTTCATATCCACTGTTTCTAAATATCTTGGTTTGTAGTAGGCAATAAACATTTCTTCACTGGAATGCAAAAAGTCATTCCAATTGAGGACAAAACAAAGCAAGTTCAAGGTACATTGGAAATCAGGATCTGCTGCTTTATTAAATATTTTTTGCTTAGTCTACTTATATCTAGCTATTTTGAGTTCAGTACCGAGATGTGAATCATGTGTTTTGTTTACTGGACCTTTTATTTAATTTCCTTTCCTGACATAATATAGACCATCAGCTCCAGGACACCTAGGATTACAGATATTAAGCCAAAGTTTGGGCCATAGTTTCCTTCCACCATCACTTTGTTCCCTCTTTAATTTTAATAATTTCACACTAATAAGCTTATTAATTTTTCTTGATAGAGGGAATAGGGAACAAAATTACACTGTCTTTTGCTATTATTGCTTTATTTATGTTTATTTAGGAAGGGGTTTGTTGCAGTGCAAAACCCTTAAAATCTACCTTTCAGTTATGGCGAGTTCCCACAGCCCCCTGCAGCCCCATTGGTTTGTGTATTCCCCTCCTAGTTTTATGTATAAGCCTATGTTTACGTATTTCCTCTGTTCCATATGCATTATATTCCAGAATGTTCCCCGTTCCTCAGTACCCCATTGGGTGTCTGTATTAATCCCTCCTCTGTTCTATCCCCATTGGCTGTTCCCCTGTCAACTCCTCCCATGTTCCCTTTCCCTACTGGCTGTAACCCTTTACCCCGCCTCCCTTTGTCCTCATATAAAAGCATCGTGCTTGCCCTTGTTCCTGGTCTCTCCTACCTCTGCCCCTTCAGAGGAATAGACGTTTGGAACCCTTGCGGAAGAGCCCTCTCTCCTCCTTCACCTCCGCCTGTGCGCCTGACCATCTGCCTGGGGGAAGCTCCCTGGGGTGAGGGAGCTGCATCCTCGTTGGTTTTTGTGTGCCCCTCCTGCTCTGGCGAGGGCGCAGCAGGCAGACCCGCGGGCTTCCTTTACCCGGGCTCGCACGCCCCAAGCAGCCGACCTGGCAGACTGCTGAGGACATCCCAGTGGCTGGCCAGTGACGCCACAGGCTTTCTACCAAGAAATTGTTAATTAGAAAGTTACCTCCAGGTATCTAACAAAGCAAAATATCTTGATCCATATCTTTTCTCAAAAAATCTTAATTTTTAACGTGTTCCTCTGCAGTGAGTTGCAACTGGCTTGTACATGATTTCATATAAAAAAAGCTAGTCCTTCAAGAGAAATAAAGAGGGGAAAACAGGAATATGTGAGGAAAATGTTTAAACCCAGAAATCAGGTTTTCTTCTGTGTCTTCTTTTTGTGGGAAAAAATAAATACATTGACTAGCAAGACTGTGGCTTGATTAGCTCTTCTTGAGTCTGGGACTGTTCTTGGGACAAAATGCAGAATATTTCACAGGAGGAAGATGAAGTAATCCCATCAAATCTTTTTCCCTTGGTGCCATGACAATCATCCAAATTAATCACCCAAATTAATTAGACTAATTCATTTTGGAGTCTATGCCCCTTTATGAACAGTGTACACAGTTTTCTCCATTTTTCACTGCTTCATCTGAATGCCCTGTGTTCTTAATGCCTAAATCATAGGGTGGTGTTTAGTTTGCGAACATGGTCTTTCTTATTGCATCTTTGTATATTTTTCAGCCCCCAGGCCTGTCTAAAATCCAAGTTGATGCAAAATGAGATAATCTTGAGAACTTCTTTCTGCATTAGAGAATTTCATATGTTTATAAATATGGTGTGGAAGGCAGATGAATACATTTTAGGAAAGTCCCTTCAACTAACCATTTAATCAGATGTTACAGTATAAATACTGTAATCACTGTTTTATTCATAACTGTTGTGTTACTGGCTTTTATTCAGAGGAATGCATGACTGACCTCTCTTTCCAATACTGCTGTCAAAAACTTCATTAACTCAGGTTGAGTAGGAGTATATAATTACAGTGAATGTTATTCATCCTCCTCTGTGCCATGCCCATTCTAATAGCATGTGTATCACTTCTACCATCTCAGGTTTGGGGCTTAGCCTTGAGCTGTACAGACTCAACACCACTGGAAGTCTCCCCCTCGTTGATCAAGACAGGGGTCATTGCATTGGAATTTAACCACTTACTCTATAAAGATGACTGACAGTAAAGTTACCCCTTGTGGTGGTTTGGTTTGGTTTCAGTCTGAGTCAGACAATACCCAAACATCTAACAAAAATCCCCTGGTACTTAGCAGCTCCTCAAGAAATAAACACCTCTGTAGCTTCATTGCTATCAGCAAAGAATGTCTGGATTAAAGTATTTTGCAGCTTCTGTTATCAATAATGTCTTGGCTGAATCACCAGAATCTGTTAAGCAGAAAATGATTACTCTAAACAGAATGTTCCCAGATAAAAGGCATTTGGGGCAAACTGAACAGGTTTTTCCCCATGACACATTTTCAATGTATGCATAGACAAGTCCAATGATATGGAGAGAGGTCCAAGTTTTTCAGAAAATAGTTCTGAATAAATATCTAAATAACTGAGTATCTAAATACCTGCATAAATATCATGTTGCTATTACTGTCTGCATAGGAGTCTATTAGAAAACACACCTTTTATTTAACCATAAAAATCTTTGATTTACCAGAGCCTGGGAACTATTTAACAATTCTGATAAAGTGAGAAAGTTGGTTGCATTTTACCATATACATCCAATATAGGTTGTCTGAAAATACTAGTGTGAATAAATTAACTGTATCTTTCAGACAATTTAACAGCATTTTTTGACTCTTTGGAAAAAATTTAGAAGTTGTTCAGAGCAGTGTCTGTCTACAACCACAGACTTCCAAAAAAGAACACTAAAAATAATATTATGTCAGATGGATCATTCAGCTGAAGCATTTGAGAAAATGACAACATGCTCTTGTGCTTGGACAGAGTTTAAGTCTGTATTGCTTTAAAGAGAAAGAAGTAATATTTAGAAGAGGTTAATTTAAACCTTCTTTAACTTGCAAGTCGTTTAAGAATTGAGCTGCTTGTTGCTATGCTTCTAGTTATCGTTTAATAGTCATTGTGGAAAACCCACTAGTGACTCATGGAAGAGACCTCTGCTTTCAAGTGTCTGTGAAAAACACCTTACTCTCCATTCCTTAGGCAAACAAGACGAAGGAGTTCCCTGCCTCAATTGTCTCCCCATTTTTTAATAATCTAAAAATACTGACTGAGTTTCAGGCTTAGACTTGAGTCATAGTTTTAGGTGACTCACAGAACCATTAATCAAGTCTTATCAAATCACAGAAGAACAGTTTCAATTGTCTTAGGTTAAAGTGGGCACAATAACAACAGGCATGTTGGCTTTGGCAACCTACCTACTCATTTTGTGTTCCCAGTCATTTTCTAACACTCATAGACATGGTGCTCACCGACACATCTACATTTCAGACTGAAAGAATTAAGAACAGCCCATTTTGAAAATTACAAAGCATTTATAGTTAGCATTTTCAAGAATTTTTTATCCAGTCACTTTGACTTGGTTTTTTTCTTAAATGAATGTGCTAAGTATATGAATCAATAGAGAGCTTGGCATAGAATTTAAAGGGAGAAACCTACCAAAGAGATATATATGTATTTTGGGTTGTCAAACTGATATATATTTGGAGCTGGAATACCAACACACTGTGATTATATGGAGATTGGATTGGGAAACCATTAGCAGTGGATATCCTTTCGTTGTATTTATTGGTTGAAGAATTGATTTGCAAACTTCATTTGAGCATCATGCACTAGAATTTGGAATAAGGCTGTCATTAATGAGTTTGCAGATGTTATTGGTCTGTAAATTAATATTTTTTGAGGGTTTCACCAATATCTTTGGGATCCTCCATTATACACATACCAGTGAATTTTAATTGACCTGTATTTGAGGACCAAATTGAGGTACTTAACAAACTGTCAGAAATGAATGGAACTGACAGATAACATTGAAGCTAGTGACTAATCTTTCTCAATTTTAATATATACCCTGCATGAAAATAGTTGAGTAATAGATATATATGAGGATTAATCATCCAATGCTTGCGAAACACTCAGAAGCTAGGAGACTAGTTTTTAGAATTTTATCATCGACTCACTACTATGAAATCTGAGAAAATTTAGAGCTTAAAAAACATTTAAGACAAATATTTTTTCACAAAAAAACCCCACAATTTCAGTGGACCTGATGATATTCACACATCTGAAATGGGTGGAAGAAACACAATCCAGCCTAGACTCACAAAAGCCAGCAAACCAAGAGCAATGTGCTGAGCGTTATTTCTCAGCAGCTCAGACATACTTACGTTCCTTCTGAAAGATTTTCCAATGATCTACTAGATCAGTAATAACCATCGTTCAAAGAACTGCAGAAATACAGGTTAATTTAGTCTGGAAGGATCCTTGAGAGGTCACATAGGCAACCTCTGCCTCAAATTTAATTAGTCCATGTTACTTATGGACTTGACTATATGAATTTTGAGCACCTCCAAGGACAAAGAACCAAAACTCAGCCCTTTCAAACATTTTACATCTCTCACAACAAAGAAAATTTTCTAATACGCAAGTGAAATTTCCAGTGTTCGATTTTGTCTTCCTTGCCTCCTGTCCTTTCTCTGTGCACATCCAAGGAAAGTCTGCCGCCATCTTCTCTGCCTCTTCTTGTCAGGTACCTGCAGATATCATTAAGGTTTCCCCTTCACCTTCTGTTCTCCAGCATGAACAAACCCAGCTTTCTCAGCCTTTCCTCTTATGTCCTGTGCTCCAGCCCCTGACCATCTTGGTAACCTTTTCTGTGCACTAAAGAATCCAGACCTGGACACACCACTCCAGACTTGGCTTCATATGCCAAGCAGAATGGGTGATCACTTCCCTGGATCTTATGGCTGTTCTTACTACCCATGGGTTTTAAACTGGGCTTGCTTAAGCCTGAGCTCTCATTAAGGAAACATGGGTGGTTTTTTCCTTCTGACAAGAAAGATAAACACAAAATACTTCATATGAAATCATTGGGGTTTTCAATTTTTCTTATTCTGACTGAACAAAAACATCAGTTATTCACACAGTTTTAGAAAAAACCACACATTTGTCTGGTGCACAGCACATCATATATCCTATAATTTAACTTACAGTTTGTTTAGCCACATGGGGTTTTTTGGTCATGTCAGCTTTGAATGGGAAATCGATCTTTTCTTCCTGTTATTTATTCTTTTCCTGTAAATGATAATGAAGCAATGCAGCTAAAAATTCACCATAAGGTAAAACAAACCTTATGTTTTGATTAAGTCAGAAGACAGTGTGCACTTCTAGAGTTGTTGTTTTGCCATCAAAAATCTGTAATCATGTCAACCTTGATTCTGTTGTTAGTTCCCATTCTTTCTGCCTTCTGGATTTGGAATGTAAACAACCTATTGTATGAAAGCAAGAGTGAACTCTACAAGACTAAATCTTCTCTCAGAAATCAATGGCTCAGTATGCAGTGGCAGGCAAAAGACGTCAACCAAGTGCTGGAAGCCATCAGGGTAAGTGCTGAGAGCAGGAATGATGGGAAACATAATTTTCCCACTATATCAAACCTGCCCATGTCCAATTCTTGAGAACTTTGTACAGTTTTGTTCTCCAAATCTGAGAAAGGATATAATGACAGTGAAGAAAGTACCCAGAAAGGCAATTTCAATCATTAAACTGAAGGACCAGCTACCTAATTAGGAGTTTGGGGAAGACGAGATCAAAAACTTCATAAAGCTGAGATTTGCAGAATCATGAAGGTACATCTGAAGCTGAATGTAAAGCTGCTATATACCAAACAGTACAATATTAGAGGTATAGGGCATTGAATCAGGCTTGCAGGAGTCTGATTTAAGACAGAGAAATTAAAATATCTCTTATAGGATAGTAAGTGAATATCTGGAATTTGTTCTTACAGAAGATTGTGAAGACATCCAGCATCAGTCAAAAACTCATCAAACTCATGTTCTCCCTAGATACCGTGTTTTATTATCATTGCTAAGAGACAGAACACTGAGATAGATGGGTCGTTTAGTCATTTGTATGTTAAATAGAGAAACTGAAGCAATTGAGCAAAACTGAATGAAAGTTACTGTATTTATGGCACTAAGTTTTATGCTGTGAGAATTAGGTAGTCTATGAATCAGGACTTAAAACTGGATTGATCCCTTCTTACACAAAGGCAGGAGAAACTGATTCAGGCCTTTACTACATGGACAAAAGCATTCATCTGGGATGTGGGTGAATGTCAATTTCTTATTTTGTTAGGTGCATGGATGTAAAATTTTGTCTCCTGGTAAAATTCTGTAATAACCAAAAGTGGATCTGTCGTGTTGTAACATCCTCTTCCATCTGAAGACTTTAAGTTTGGATTAATATTGCATAGAAACAATACTTATTCTTTTTGTTCAGGTGTAAGTCAGGAGTTGTTACATTTGATGTTTCCTAAACATAAGTGATAAAATGTGTTTAATTCATAGTTATTTGAATAGTTTCAAATAGTTACTTATAGAGAAGCAACCTTCAGAGAAAATCTTCATGTTTTATAGTATTTTGCTAAGTTTTTAGATAAAGCTAAAAAGTATTTCTTCAATGTTCCTCTTTCCTCATCCAGGAATAAAGGAAAACAAGAATACACAGACCTTATTTTTAACCATTCTAATAATCTCATTATTTGACAGTAATAGAAGTATTTTTCATAGCCAGAGATTTCTATGTCAACTTTGAACAGGTTTTGTAAATTATTTTACACTGAAAGGACATAAAGCAATAGCTCAACTTAATGCATAAGCTCTGTGAAACTTTCAGTGAGCATTTGTTATGGTTCACTTTCAGGCAGGAATTTCCATTTTATATGCTAAGGAAACCAAGCCAGATGTGACACCAGATTTTTTACTAACTTGAAAGATTCTGACACCACTATGCACAGATATTCCCTAATTTGTTTATGTAATAAATTCCACTTCACATCTGGCTAGAGAGAAGTGGAATGAACAAACAAAGATGCTGAAAGTTCAGGAGCATGTGGCTGGAAATTTTCCCAAGACCTTGGTCTGACTGTCTCATGGCCTTGCCAATATCATGATAACAAAGGCTGAAGATGTTCCAAACATTTTAAAATAGTTAGGGGTAGAATCTATTCCAATTTAAGCCGTGTGTAATTTAATGAGCTTTTTAATGGTTATGGATCTGCAAGTATGAACCATCATAGAGTAATTCTCATAAATTAGATTAATATTGCTTGCATTTTGTGTGTGTTCTTTTGCATAGGTAACATGTCTTTCTTTTTCTAGATCTTCCAATAAACTGAACCATGCTTGCCCACCTGAAGGGAGTATGAGCTGAAGACTGCCAACAGCCTCTAGTCTCCCACTAGTGCACCCTCAGTTGACAGAAAAGGCAGTAGGAAATTAAGGGTGATTAAACAACTCTGAACTGGTTTTGGGAGGTTAATCACAAGTATAAGTAATACAATGGTAACAGTGGAAGTGCATCCCAGAGTCCAGAGGGAATTGTCTGATGTAGTTGCCAAGCGCCTCATCACATTATTCAAAAAGTCACAGCAGCCAGCTGAAAGTCCCAGATGACTGGAAAAAGGAAACCATTGCACCCAGTTTTAAAACGCAGAAAGATGGACCCTGGGAACTACTGACCTGTCATCCTCACCTCTGTGCCTGGGAAGATCATGGAACGGATCCTCCTAGAAGCTATGCTAAAAGCACCTTGAGGATACAGAGGTGATTCAAGACAGCCAACACGGCTTCACCAAGGGCAAGTCCTGCCTGACCAACCCAATGGCTTTCTACAGTGGAGTGACTGCAGCGGTGGACAAAGGAAGAGCTGCCGATGTCGTTTGTCTGGGCTTCTGTAAAGCCTTTGACACAGGCCCCCACAAAGCCCTGCTCTCTAAACTGGAGAGAGATGGATTTGATGGTGCATTATTCAGTGGATTCCATTCTTTGCAGGAGAGGTGCTCCATCCCTTTGATCATTTTTGGTCTAGGCAACTGGCTCCAGGTGACCCTATTTGAACCATGACCTCCAGGCATCTTCTGCAACATCAAAGCTATTGAATTCAGCTTTTCAGCATGAATATGAACAAGCATTTCTAACAAAGATTGCAGCTTTGGCAATTCTTCTTCTCTTAACCAATAATATTTCTAATTTTATTTTTCTATAATCCTATAATGCCCCCTAACCAGTTTGAATTACTAGCAGTTGGTCTTTATCACTGCAGTGAATCAGAGCACACTGCCTGATGAGGAAAGAGGAAGAAGTAAGTGAAAGAAGCCACTTCTTGCTATCTCCTAGTACAGAAAAGAAAATGCTGAATGCCAAGGCTAGAGAGCACATGAATGGAATTCTTCAGCTGACTGAAGAACAGAGATAGTGTGCTGAAAAATTAATTTCTAAGGACTTGTCAGAAACACTGCTGAAATTCCTTTCTTTTGTTGTCATTCCATCCCACAGCTGCCATGTGAAAAAGAGGAATGGAAGCTGTTATCTTTTTCTGAAAGTGAATACAGCAGGACAGTTATGTAGCAGAGGCCAGGGTGAAAAGGGTAGAATGTCACAGAATGGCAGAGAAATTAGGAAATGTGTAGTTATGGATGAAAATACTCTGTTATTATCATTCATATAGAGCAGTGTTAGTGTGAAAGACTGTGTTAAGGCATTAGATGGGCTAATAAGATGTTCAAAATATTGCAAATACTTATCTTGAGAATTTAGTCTGAATCACAATAATTTGCATTTTCAAACTGTATTGGCTGGTTAATTTTTCTAGATCAATTTCTGATCAGTATTTTACAGTAACTGAAAATTCACTGATATCATGAAATATTGACTGATAAATTTGAACATGAGAAGTCTATGAGGATGGATTTCAAGTGACAGCCAATATTTGGAAACCTGTTTTGTTGGGGTTTTTTACTAATTCTCACTCAGAAATCTGCAATGTATGGAACTTGAGTATGTCTAAAGTGCCACATAAGCATATTCACTGAAATGTTTTCAAAATATCTAACTTGATGTTTGGTTATTGATATTAAGGTACAAAATCACAGAATAACTCAGCCTGGGAGAGACTTCAGGTGGCCTCTGATCCAATCTCCTGCTCACAGCAGGGTCAACTCTGAGGTCAGACTGGGCTACTCAGGTCTTCACCCAGCTGGTGTTGAAAACTTCTGACAGCAGGGACTGCACAACTTCTCTGGGCACTCTGTGCCACTGCCCAGCTGCCCTCATGGCGGAAAGGTTTCTTTTCCTACCGGGCTGAACCTCTCTTGTTTCAGCTAATGCCCACTGTCTCTCACCCTCTTGCCCTTTACCATAGTGACATGCCTGGCTACAGATCCTTGGAAATCTCACCACCGGCACTGGGAGCTGCTGTTAGGTCCTCCTGAAGCTGTCTCTGCTGCAGGCAGAACAAGTCCAGCTCTCCAGCCTCTCCTCACAGTGCAAGTGCTCCAGCCCCATACCCTACACCCAGGGTAGCCAGGGTGGCATATGCTGAATCTGATCCAAAGGGGGAAGTGATATTTTTTATTAAATGTGCAAACCCCCTTTTATTATATTTGTTTGTAATGGAAAAAATCAGACATTTATTTCTGTGCCATATCACTTTATAGTTGAAAACATGCACTTTGCTAGGTAGCATCAGGAATTTTCTTAAACCCACCTTTAGTAATCTCTCACCAGTAATTCAAACCTTGATTTTAAGCTTACCACTTGCTTTTAGTACTTTCTATAAAACTATATGCATCAGTCTTCTAGTTTCTTCTAGCCCCCCTTATACTTAAGAGCTTTTTCAATGGAGTTAAGAAATTGCTTTGTAAAAAGCCCAGCTGTATAAACAACATGAATGTGGTTGGCAAGCAAAACCCAGGGCTTTAAACATTACACTTCCTTTCCTAAATGTGTTTAAAATGTATGGTTTTAGTCATAAAACTCCTTACAAATCAAAAATTTACAGTAAACTTTACTTCCATGCATTTCTGTGAAGGACAAGCATCTGTCCACAGGATTTGTGATGCTGTCTCTTTCAGACAATGTCAATGCAACTCTCTAGTCCCCAAAATTTCAGAAAGAAGCGTTGAATTGCTTTACAGATAAATCATCGAATGTATTTTTCTTCGTAATGCAGATTTTTATTACAACTACAATTAACTACAATTAACATGGTTTCTGTGAACAATGGCTATCCATTCATAGTGGTGGTCTTAAGTTCTGAGGCTAAAGTTGCTACAGCAAAATACTTAAACAGTAAATTGACAAGACAGAGAACATTTTTTCCCATGATGGAAGAGCTAAAACAAAAATGCTTTAAGGACATAGTATATGTATTTTGGGGCTGACACAAGAAATAAAATACATAAAAGCATACTAAGACCTAATTATGGGTGTCAGAGATCCACAGTGCTACTGAGGTGGTCTTTAAATGTCTTTTTGAGACTGTGTGCAATCTGAAATATCAGAATTAAAAAACAGGTATAAGATGATGGTGTATAAAAAAAAAAATAGAAAATTAAGTTTTTACCTTTGAGCTAGTTTTCTGTGGTTTCATTTTCCCTTAGTTTTTATTGTTGACCAGCTCCTTCCCCTGAGCAGCAAAATTATGTTGGCTAGACACAAATTGATAAACTCATTGTTTGCCTACAGTTTTCTAGCAATAGAGATAACTAGATATTTTGTACTTGGTCTGAGCAGTCACTTTGTTGGGACAAAGAAAATTTGGATTCATGCACCTCTTTGAGGCATTTTGTCTCTTTCACTTTGGCTGTGGGCATGAGGTGGGAGTCCCTGTTTCTCCCAGGTCAGTTGCAGCTGTGAGCAGGAGCACTGTCCTGGAAGGGCTGCACATTGCCCAGCTGCAGAGCTGCCACCTTGCACAGCAACACAACAGATCCCTGCAACGTGACAGCTCCTGGCTTCTTCAGGCAGCAGCAGAAAATGGGCAAGAAGTTCAGCTGCAGGAAAGGTCACCTGAACTGAAGTGTCTCTGTGTGCACCAGCTGGGGCTCCACTAGAGTCAGCAGAGCCCAGCTGTGGGGGACTCAGCACAGCTGCCTGAAGAAAGGCTTCGATGCAGGGGGGAACCCAAGGCATCTGCATGAGACTCTCAGATATGACACAGGACCAATGAGACTCTCTGTCCTTCAAGCAAATTTAGATATCTGTCTGTGGGCAGCTGAAATAATCCCAAGGTGCCTACCTCCGTGTAATAAGCTAAACTGCTGTCTAGGGTTTAGACATGATCATGACTTCATTGATCATTATGAGACTTTGGTCACAGCACCCAGAAGGGTGCCAAAATTTAGTTCTGCAGACAAAAAGGCAGTCCGTCTCTGGTGTCCTTTGCCTCTGCTCCACAGGGTCTGCAGGGTCTCATTCAAACAAGAGCCATTGCCTCTTGGGAACAGGTTTATATGTTTCTTGCTTCTGGCACTGCACCATATTGAACATCTCTGAGCACCCCAATCGCACCTTTTTGCCAGCAGATGGCACAGGGATGCTGCTGTTTTATATTAAAAGGAGTCAGGTTGGTGTAACACCCCCTGTCATCCCAGCTCAGTTGTCTTGGCCCCCCTTCTTGCAACAGGTCCTGGAGATGAAGTCCCCCCTGGAGAGGCAGAGCCAGAGTAGTTCCATGTGTTTGGAACTACTCTGGGACTCCATTTACCCATCTGCACAATGGGCCTCAGAATAACATCCTTTTTCCCAGAGGAGGCTGATCTAAATGTGATGGCACAGCCCCAGGCACTGAAATGTTCCGCTTGAAATACAACTGCTTTGTGGTAAGAAACATTAACAAATGGGACCATTGACTTTTGTTTATTTGTCTTAAGTGAAGTGTCTGCTGTTTCAGGGTCATTGATCATTCACCACATTCACTATATAGTGTTATTTTGGGCACCAAACACAGACTGTAAATCAAAACAGGACACCTTTCAATTATTTGTGTTAGCAAAATGTATGTTGAAATCACATGGCTGGCACAATTCTTGTTTTCAAATAAATAGTGCCTAAATGCTGCTTCAAGGCATTTCATTTCTTCTTGTCCCATCTTCCATCCCCCATTTTCCATTTTTCCTTGGGGGGGAAGACCGTAATGATTATTCCAGTCTCTGGTGTGCCTATGTAAATTACCATCAGCCCAGCTAACTTTACCCACACCCACAAGATGACAGAACTGCAGAAATTTTGCAGTGCTTGTTGAAATCTTACTATTCAGCAGTTTTGTGGGTTTCGGAGCTTTTAAAATAAAACTTTCCAGGCTCTCTTGGTTGCACTAGGGTCAGCACAAGGTCTATGAACCACTGCTGGTTTTACCTTCATTAACACCTCTCTTCATACTTTTAAATTGATTTTCTGACTCAGACAGTGTCATCACCTGATCCATACATTTTACATCTTACAATGCCCAGCACTGGCTGGCTTTGACGTTATCATTTATCATTGCCGACTTTAAAAATTTCATTTGTTTGAGGTTTGAAACAGTCACTATATGTAAAGGTAATAGCAACTTCAGAGGTCTCTGTTCAGTTCCCAGCTCAGTCAAGACTTTGTCTCCCCTTAAAAAAAAAAAATCATACTCTACGTCTGTGATGTTGATTCAGAAAAAGGGGGAAAAAGGCTCATTTTCTTTGGGCCTTGTATTTGTTTGTTTGCATGGCCTTTCACCAGTGTTTCTTCACTTTGTCTACAGAAGACAAAAATCCATGCCTCGATATAGGCTTCTGGCCACTGATGTAGTCTAAATAGCAATAAAATGTGTAAGAAAACATATTGGATTCTGTATGTTTACATGGCCAGGACTCCCAAAGGATTTAACTGAATGTTCAGAAAACAGTTCAGCCATAATACGCTCTCACATGGCTCATTGCACGAAGTCTTTCAGAAACCAGTTTCAGGTTTAGCATTTTGATTAACTCCCTGTGACAAAACAACTACAGGCTCCCTGCTTTTTTTTTCTCTTTGTATGTTTTTCTACTCACATGCAGAATACAGTGGACTGTCTCTTCACTTGCTCATTTCATTTCATTGTCCTACAGTAGCAAAGAACCAGCTTCACTCATCTCTTCTTACACAAAGAGAAGTTGTTTGCAGAAAAGCTGCCTGTTCTAATTTTTTTCCTGCAATTGCTTTGTCCAGTTTTTAAAATGTTCCTTGGACAGGCCTCAGGACAGGTCTGTTAAGCTACCAAAAGCAAAGTTTTTAAAAGAGATTTCGTAGTGAACTTCAAAGGACTTCAGAGCATTTGTGAAAAAAAAACCACAGAAAGTGGAAAATCGTTCTTCCCTGCCTAATACATCATTCTCTTCATGCAAGACAATTATAATTACTCCTGCTTTTTCAACTGCAGCTTAAGAATTTTAAAGAATAGGGCTTTACATCTCCTTGGAGCATTGTTGGGTAGGCTAACACTGTTCTTTAATTTTCCTCTTGAGCCTAGCTAATTTTTTTTTTTCAGTTCTACATTTATATCATTCCAGTATTTTCTCTGAATGTTTGGGTTTGCCTTTAATTGGCAGTTAGCTGAACTGTGTTTATTAAGGTAAACCTGAAACCACTGAGGAATAATTTGGGATCATCCTCTCCTCAAGTGTACTGGACTGATCACATTTTTGCAGCAACAGTTGGTTAAAAAATTAATTTCTCCTATTCCGTAAGCAAAGATTCCAATATCCAAGCTGAGAAGGAGTAGTGGCATAAGGACTTGACACAAAATAAAAAACTTTTAAGTCTGGTAAAGGGCAGCGATACACAAATGGTGGTATATAATTGTGCTTCTTTATGTATAACAAACCTAAGTTAAGAGAATTTGGGATTCACAAGAATGTTATCTGTGGAGTTTTAAGCCATTTGTTTTGCTCATAGATTTATGAGTTATGTCTGGAACTCCTGTGAAGGGCAGTAACATTCACAGCTTCAGGTCTCCAGAAAGTATTCCTTACAGCCACAAAAAAACATGGCAAGGCAGCACCACTGCTCCTAAGCTCCAAAGCAAGCCAAACGCACTGTAAACACTGCTTATCTGCTAATTGAGGACCTCAACATTAATAAAAGCAATGCTGCAAATACCAATACAGAAATGTTGGAGGGAAAGAAATGGGATACATACAGTCTGCCCTAGCAAGCAGTGCGGTGTAGTGAGAGCATCAGCAGTATGGATTCAGTGCTTGTCCTGAAGCACTTCAGGGGAGAACACTCCTTAAGAAGGTGGACTAAATAATTAACAGTCTTTATGCCCCATTGCTGAGTAGAAGTCTCAGCACTGATGACAGTCAATGTAAAGGAGAATATACAAAATGCTTTTACAGATGTTGTCTGTTCCTAAGTGGTGTAACTATATTTAGCAGTGGCTGAGATGGGCAGTGAGGCAGAAATAGCCTACATAACAAATTCTTCTCAGCTTTATTTGCTTTTGCTGTTTGTCATCATAAGACATTATTGTTTGAGTAATAGAGCTTTTAAACATTCAGCTTCACTGATTTTTTGTCCTTTTCCTGTTTTGTCAACACGGCAACATCCATGTCAGGGTAGTGCATTCCAGGATGCCTGTACCAATGTCTACCAGAAAGCTGCCTGAGGTTTTCCATACAGGCAAAAAATATTACCCATGGAAGAGCAAGGCAAATTCAGCAGAAATCGCATCTCCCCTTGGACGGGTGCTTGTCAGCATGTGATATGATACAAGTTGTAGCAGGAAGTGAGATTGTGGTGATCCTGGGGAGATAGAAATAATCCTTATGTTTTGAAGTATAGTAATGACCATGTGTGTCATAATGCCAGATTTATCCTATTACCCACCTCATAAGACAAAATCACATTTTTCTGTTATTCTAGACACACAGATGCATTGCCTACCTGTAGCTGGTAGATTAGCTTCTCTCAAAGTATTAGCTATTAGATCTATGGTTGTCATCCTGTCATACAGTAAATTAAATTCATGTTTTTTGAAGAAGATAAATTGTATAGTGCCTCTACATGACCTGCTTTATTACGAACAAAAAATGTTTTTAAAAGTTCTTAACTATTTCCTGATATTTAGCATTTCTGTTTTTGAGTACATGTCAGACAGTAAAGAATTCTGTAATATAGATAGAAATTCTCTTTAAGGATTGCTGAAGTAAAATTTTTGTTAATGCTATGGAATTACAGTTCTTTACAGAAACAAGGTAACATAATATCATACTGTATACTCTATAATGTTATTTCTTATCAGCCAAAGCAGCATTTGTTAACAATTGAAGTATGTATAATATATTCCAGCTGCTAAAAATTGCTGTTGAACTAGTGTAACTACTGAAAGGTTGCAGAATTTATTTTAAAAATCATGAACCTTGTTATATATTTTTATTGTTTATTAAATGGTAAAAAGACAATTTTTCTAGAAAAGAAAAGTAAGTTATTGCAGCATTGTTGCCAGTTACTGCCAGTGTAAGTTACTGCAAAATAACGAAAAAGCGTGGTTTGCTTCTGCCCATCTCTTCCCACAGACTATGTCAATATTCAGAGACCTCATGTTTATACGAGGATACAGTTTCAGAGCCCTCAGCTGGAGAACGGATGCCTAAACCACAGTGTTGGGGAGGAGAAACAAACCAGCCATCTAAGCATGTTTACTTCCAGCAACAACGAAGTTCTGACTTGTCCCTAAGTGGTGACTCACTGGGTTGGGACTATAAAAGTAAAGGTAACTGCTCTCTAAAACATCGGGGCTTCAGGCTTCAGAAATCCAACATGATGCAATCAGGACTTCCAGCTGTTTTCTTTTTCTTGTTGAGTTTGTCATTGTGCCTGACAGTCCCTATTCCCCTTGAAGACAGCCATGAATTCACAGAGAAAGACCTTCAGTTTGCAGAGGTACAGTATAAAATAATTCATTTGCATGTTCCATAAACAGTAAGTTGTGCAGCTACAACTGTTTGGAAACCAGGCTTACTACTTCTTTTCCCCTTCTTAGCGCTATCTCAGGACTCACTATGATCTCCGTCCGAATCCTGCTGGCATAATGAGGAAGAGTGGAAACACAGTGGCCGCTAAACTTCGGGAAATGCAAGCTTTTTTTGGCTTGGAGGTGACGGGAAAACTAGATGAAGAAACATATGAGCTGATGCAGAAACCAAGATGTGGCGTCCCAGATGTGGGAGAATATAACTTTTTCCCTAGAAAACTCAAGTGGTCAAAAATGAATTTGACATACAGGTAAATGCCTGGTATTTTGAGTGTTATTGCTGTCATTACCTTCTTTCCAGGCGCATTGTCCAGTAGGTTGCTCAGTATATGAGTTAGATGTGAGAAGGGTGCATTTGAGTTGGGCAAAATTAATGTTGCAGTTTAAAACCCTTACAGTCCCATTTTTGGAAAGGTGCTCTCAGCCTACATTGCAGCCCAAGGAATTAAACATGAATTTTTTCCATTGCACTTTGTCATGGAAAAAGAAACCTGGTGTGGTGTAAGCTAGCAGCTCTTCCTTTGGCCTCTGTAAAGACACTCAGGACACATCCATGGTGCCAGAAGAAAGAGGGGTAGGGACTCGGATCATGCACTTCTCTGGGTCACTCCTTAGCTCTGTTTGGACCTGGTTTAGTGTTGGCTTCGCACAGGTCTTGTCCCAGACAGAGCAGTGTAGATGCAAACCCATCTGTGTAGCGTGGCTGTGAGAGCAGGCTCTCCCACTTCACATTCCAGGTGTAGATACCTGTGTTTGGTCAGACAAATCCCCATACCATGACCTCAGAAAGCTGACCTAAGGAAGTGAAGACAGTTGACATGTTAACTCCTTCTCCTTTAATTCTGCAAGGTCGTAAACCTGGGGTTTTAAACAGCTAGAGAGTGAGTTTATTTAGCAGATTCCAAATACAAAATCACTAAACTTTCTTAGTTCTACATCCAGTGATAAATATTACTTTGATATGGACGATTATAACCTATAAAAATCACTTTGGCTAATGTTTTGCTCCTCCAGGAAGTGAGGATCAGGAGATATTTTATATGACATAAAAGAAGTTTGAAGTTACAGATATGGTTTAACTTAATGCTGACTATATCTGTCACTTTCTAAATCTTCTGGTGCATAGAAAACCAGTTACAGAAAGCTGTTGGATCATTTCAGATATCTCTGAATTATTTTAATGACAATAGAAATGTTTATTTTTATTTTTTTAAATACTGTATGCAGCTGCTAAGCTCCTTGTAATGTGATAAGATCATATGACAAAAGCAAAAACTTTTAATGAGGTGTCCAGTCAGATAAAAATGCGTTTGATATTTCTTCAATTCACACAATTTAACTGGAGATATTAATCTGTTTGACAGAATTATGAATTACACTTCAGATCTGAGACATAATGAAGTAGACAGAGCTTTCAGAAAAGCATTTAAAGTTTGGTCTGATGTGACACCACTGAACTTCACCAGAATACGAAGTGGTATAGCTGACATCATGATCTCCTTTGGCACTAAAGGTAACACAGAACCAATTGTTTTTACTTTATAAGTAAACTATATTCTTATATACATAAGATGGAGTAATTAATTTAACTGTTTTGAATTTTTCTTTATAGAACATGGTGACTTTTACCCTTTTGATGGACCCTCTGGATTACTGGCCCATGCTTTTCCCCCAGGCCCAGACTATGGAGGAGATGCCCATTTTGATGATGATGAAGTTTGGTCAGATGATTCTAAAGGTAACAGAAGTTCCTGAGATTATTTGAAATGGTGATAGATGGAAAATTTATCCCTTTTGGATATCTGTAAACAGTTTGTTTTGCCTGTTTACTGTTTATCATTATGTTCACTGTACACACATAGGAAGCTGAGTTTAACCTACAGTCATAAATGGAAGTTTAACATGTGCTTAACATAAATTTAAGGATATAACACTCCCAAGTGAAGTGATTAAAAAAAATTCCACAAACAAGGTTTTGTCATTTTGGCATTTCACTAAGGGCAGCTAGTTCTGATCACAGACTGATGGGAATTGCCTTACTGAAGCCTATAGCTGCACGTCATCTGCTTGCATTTAATTTGAAAATTCATTACCATGCCCATTAAGGACAGAGTTTTAATAGAACAAAACACTATTTTTTTCAGCACTGGATTAGGTCACCCTCCTGGCATTAAAGCTAATTTCTGCAATACTGAAATATGCAGGTGAATTCCTAACAAAAAATATTCTTGATTTCAATAGGACCAAGACTTCACCCTAGAGCTTTCCTTTGTTGCTAAGAAATTTCAAGAAATCTAAGTCTCCCTACCTAGCAACGTTTTCATTTAAAATTTAGGCTGAACACCAGCTGTGAGACACTAGACCTATTAGGCTCTTATCAATGCAAAACCCATCATAGTTCACAAATGACAAGCAATTATGTCTAGTGGAAGGTGTCCCTGCTCAAGGCAAGGGGGTTGGAATCCTTAAAGTCCCAAACCATTCTACAATTTTATGAATTATGTGTAATTTTTCCATGTATTCAGTTGACTCATTCATTGTCCCAAATGTTAAAGCACAGTGTCAAGGTTAGTATGGTGATGCAAGGAGATACACATTTACATTTGATGTGATTTTTTTGCAGGCTATAACTTGTTTCTTGTTGCTGCCCATGAATTTGGTCATTCACTGGGACTTGAACACTCTAGAGACCCCGGAGCTTTGATGTTTCCAATCTACACATACACTGGAAAAACTGGGTTTGTGCTTCCTGATGACGATGTGCAAGGGATCCAAGAGCTCTATGGTAAGTCTGTATGATATATATCTCCTGTATCATTATAGCCTGCTGCAGATGCACTGCACAGTCACTGTGTGATGCAGATGTTCAATAACAACAGTCATGACTGATTAAGAATGATTCACTGGAACAGGAGATGATTAGATTTAATAGTTCAGAGGAGAAAAAAGTAATACTGCAGAGTACAGTTGGTCACTGTACCGTCTCCTTTAGTGGTAGGTGATGGGGAGCAGAGTCTTTCTGCTTTTTGACCTGCCTGAAAAGAGAAGGTAAAACAGAGTCCAAAAGTAGAAACAGAAGTATCCATTTTTCACCATGGAAAGAATAAAGCTTTTTTGGGGACTGTCAAGATTTGAGATTAAAAAAGCGAGTTCATTTAACATCTTTGCAGCACACCTTAACTGCAAAGTCCATCAATGAATTTGGCTAGGGAAAAGAAAGAACAGACTTTTCCCAGTAAAAATTTTTTACCCATTATGTTTGTATTCATCATGCTCTTGGGAGCTCTTCCATGTTCTGTTCAATATCATGATCAACAGAAAGGAAATTAACATTGTCGAGCTTACGTCATATGATATGATTCCAGGTGCTGGAGACAAAGATCCAAACCCAAAACATCCCAAAACACCAGAGAAATGTGATATAGAATTATCACTTGATGCAATAACAGAACTTCGTGGAGAAATGCTGGTCTTCAAGGACAGGTAAAGAGACTTCCATTTCACTGATGGTGGGTACTGGGTAAAGTCTGAGCAAGCAAAAACACCATTTCAGTTTTTTACTAAGGATTTGGGTAAACATACATTTAAAAGAGCACAAATCAATATAGATGTCTCTTAAGGAATTGTATTGCATATCTTTTTAGGCAGGATTTTTAATACAACTGCAGACTTCACTGCGCAGTAATATGATGTGAAGAAGATATGGCTGAAGACTGACACTTTTTGCATACATGTTTCATTTCATGGGACTTTCTTCAATATGCATGTATTGCATGGCTGAAGTTGTACTGCATTCAGGAGCTTCACATGGGACAGCAGTGTTTCTCTTATTCTAAATGAAAGAAGGTTAAGATTTGTTATTGTTTGAGATGATCACTGTGTGGGTGTCAGAAATGGTCTGCAGCGGATGACTGTGAGGAAAAGAAGGGAAAGGTCTAGGAGGGGCTCTGTGTATTCAATATTCTATGTTACGATAACCATTAATTCACCAGTAACTTATTTTAACTAAAGCACATCAAAGATACTGCAGTTCTATGCTATGACGAGAAACATAAAATATATCTTCTTTTTCTGAACTAGGTTTTTCTGGCGACTGCATCCTCAGATGGTTGAGGCAGAACTGGTGTTACTTAAGTCCTTTTGGCCAGAGCTTCCAAATAAAATAGATGCAGCTTATGAAAATCCCATCAAAGATCTTGTGTTCATGTTTAAAGGTGAGTTTTTGATTTTGTTGTTGGCAGAAAAAATATACATATTTAATCAAGCTCAGTAGGTGGTTTAAAGGTAATCAATAGAAGAACAAAACATCGTACCTTCCTTGCTCAAAAAACAAACCTTTGGTTTCACCCCATGCACATCTATAAACTTTTCAGTGAATTAGGAGCTGTACAATTAAGTTAAGATTCTCAGAATCATAGTATAATAGTCTAATACCTACTGAGTACATGACCTAAGAGTCTCTTTGTTGTATGAAAATAGAGATCATGGTATGCTCATTTCATTCTGCTTGCAAAGCTGTCTTTACAAAAAAAAAAAGTCTTTACAAAAGAGTCACCCATTCTTTGTTCATATTCTCAGGAAAAAAAGTCTGGGCTTTGAATGGCTATGACATAGTTGAAGACTTCCCTAAAAAGATATATGAAATGGGATTCCCAAAAGAAATGAAAAGAATAGATGCAGCTGTCCATGTTAAAGACACTGGCAAGACTCTCTTTTTTACTGGAAATAAGTACTGGAGGTAAGCTGGATACAGGTCACTCTCAGTGTCCCTGGTCATAACCTGTCCAGATGTATGGAAAGATCAGGAGTTTGGTTCAAACCAGGCATTTGGCCATTGCAGCCTGTGGTTTTCATTGGTGCTGTAGCTGTGTACACCATGTCATAAAGGTGCATGCAAGGCTTTTATAAAAATATGGGCACAGACTTTAAAAGCTGAATAAGTGTAAGGAAATGAGAACAAAGTGCTCTAATCTGGGAGAATTTGTAATATGGTCATGCCTGCTAGACAGATTTCCCATCTTTCTTCCTTGGGTCGCTTGTGTGAGATGAAATGGTATCAGTGCTGTAAAAAATCTGTCCCACCCCAGGGTGCCTCTTTTTTATTGTCCATGAGTGGGGCTCACAACCAGGTCTCATGCATAATTATGACATTACCATCTCTTCCCACTATCTCTGGGCCAAGCATCTTCAAGATAGGCTTGTTGTACCTATACATCCAGGTACAATAATCTCCATGTAATACATACTTCATAGATCAGTTCTGAAAATGTAATTCTCTTTCCTTTGTGCTTATTCCACTTCTGGTGGAGGTCTGCCCTGTGTATTGCCCTGAGTTTTACCACTGCACTAGACAGACTGCTGGCTTGCTTTGGGTGCAGGTAACTTCAAAAGATATAAAGGGCACAGGCCAAACTCCCAGGCTGCTTAAATCCCCATAACTTTTTTCTTTTATCTTTAATATAGTTATGATGAAGAGGCGGAGGTTATGGAAGCAGGCTACCCCAGGCTCATAGAGGAAGAATTCCCAGGAATTGGTGATAAAGTGGATGCAGTCTATGAAAGAAATGGTACATAATCTGATTATGAAACTTGATTCCAATTAATTGCCCTTGAAACTTGAGATTCATGTCTTGTAGAAAACTCTGGCACTTGTAGTTTTAATTTCTTCACATCAACACTTCTGTTCTTGGCTGAATCAGTTTTCTGATCTAAATTGTGCTCTAGCCAAAAAAAAAAGCTGCCTCCTTGTTTAGGGAACCTAAAGTGGTATGCTTAATGTAGAAGTTTTATAATGTGTCTGTTCCTTCAAATGGAGCCCATTCCTATCCAAATTTTCGAGGAGTGTTTCTGAGTCAGAGTCTTAAAAATTAACATGCCAACCCTGTATTTTCCTAATCAAGTGCAGTAAGAATTTGACACAAGATTAAAGAATACCAGTTATTTTAAAACCCTGATCCAGCTCTAGCAAGTGGAATGAGGATCTTTAAAAAATTTAGTTCAGCATTCTAAATATGAAAATGTTGCATTAGAGTTATTAAAAATCAAAAAAAACAAGATACTTACTGTTTTAAGGATAATTTTGATATGACAACACAGTTTCTTAGTGTTGATTCTTTTTAACTTTCCTTTTCCTTAGGTTATCTCTACTTCTTCAATGGACCACTGCAGTTTGAATACAGCATCTGGAGTCAAAGAATTGTCCGCGTCCTACATACTAACTCCCTATTTTGGTGCTAATTACAGCTGAGTGCCATGTCATAGGCTGCAGAGCAGCTTGTAGCACGTGAGAATATTAGTAAAGTGGGCATTTAGGTTTACCAAAGGACAGCAAGGTTCTATGAACAAGTACTGGGCTACCTACCACCAAATGTACACTGTACATAGGGACTTACAGAGCTGCACGTCAGTCTGGAGTTGATTTAACTTAATAGGAAAGGAGAAAAGAAATCTTTAGCATTTCAAGGGGCATTGCACCATTTAAAGTTTGTCTAGTATTGAAGGAGATGCTGGGTACATCACACATTATCATGAACACTACTAGTTCCCAGTAATCTGAGCACATCTAGCATCTTTCAAGGATCTCCTAGCATGTCCCAAGAAATAGACCTGATAAACCCAGGAGTGTTATATTTTTAAACTAATCTTTCTTCCCTTTTTGAAATTCCTTTTAACTTACTGGGAATTCAGATGTGTAACGAACGAGTGAGGACTGCAGGGTGACTCCCTGAGCAAGTGACACCAGGCAGCGATGATGAAGTTAGGGAATTCAAAAGCATTCGACTGTATCCCTATTGAATGGGAATGTCTCCCTGGAAGCAGGTGCCTATGTCATCTTTAGAACAAGGAGAAGGTACAAGAAGCAGTGAGATGTCATTCCAAAGCAGACAGGACAGCAGGAAAAGGGAAAAGTACTCCCTGCAGAAATCAAAACCCTGTATGATACTGGGGAAACCAGAAGGAAGCAGCAACAAGAGAACCACGCAGGTTGAAACCATGCACAATGCTACATGTGGTATCACAGCCCACATTTTCAGCTGCTGTTGACTGAAGTGACATTTATAGAGGTTATGCCTGTGCCAGGAGAGAACCTGAACATACAAAGCAAAATATTGAAAAGAATATATTTTTTCATGTTGGCCACTCTTTTAATATCTATATCAGGTGTTTCAGTACATTGTAAGATTTTGTCTGGTTTTGTTTAGTTTTGTTTTAATCAATGCAAATGATGTTGGACTGTGATTGTTTTGATTTAAAAAAAATATTAAATAAACTGGAGGAATAAACTGACATTGCGAAATTACTTAAATAAAAATTGTATATGCTGCCTGTCACAGAAGAAATATAGAGCTATTGGACAAAAGAAATCAAGACCCCTAACCTGTGCATTTTATTCATTAAGATTTTCACCTCTATTTAAAAATATTATTTACTTTTTTTTCCCTTCAAGAAAAATAATTTTATAGAAAAGAGAAGGAGAGGAAGACAGAAAAGAGAAAAAAGATAAAGCCCCATCAAATCTGCAAAATAAGGACAAAGTTGGAATTAGTCCTTCTCATTACAGAAAGAATGAGAAATTATTAAGAAATACTGGGAAAAACAGCTACACATTACTTTGAATGTTAAATATTAACAATTAATTAAAACTACATTGTCCTGTTCTGCCTTCTCAATACCAACCCCTAAGTCAATCAATCAGCCAGGACTACCAAGCAAAGCTCACCAACAATTAATATCTTTAAAAAGGCATAAATGACCAGGCTTACCTAGTGATGGGCTAGGTGAGGTTAATTCTGTAGCTCACACAACATAGATAGTTTGTTAAGATACCCTAACAGATTGAGAGATCTCTTCTGAACATAAAATTGTGAACTAATGAGTTCCAGACCTTAATATGCTTAAAAGAAATGCATGGAAATAGAACTGGAAAAAAAACCTTTACAAATAGAAAACTTAAAGTGAACTAAAATCAAAGTTCTGTTTTATGATAAAATATTGAGAAAACTGCTGGGGGAAAAGTCAGTACAATTCTCTAAGCATAACAAATATAATTTGGTTCAATTTCATATAAAAATTTTTGACAGATAAAGTGTGCCTGAATAAAATAATGTTTGATATTGGGCTGAAGTTCCACCTAATTACTTGGCAGTGAAAGAAGGGTCTGGACATGTAATCTTAGCCCTAATTTTTCTCAGTATAACGACTTGGTGAAAAATTGTATCAAAATAATAATGAGCCTTCCATAAGGGCTAGTTGTTGAGTCTGAGTCTTCTGAGTTCCAAAGGTCTGACATGAGCTGCGCTGGGTAAGGGAATGCAAAAGTGGACAGGGAGGCAATAGACGTCAATGAATGTCTTTCACATCTATGTGAATTTCTGTTAACATGAACACTTGGCAGGGGAAAAAGGTACTGCATAGGAAGCTGGACATTCAAAAGCCTTCAGCATGATCATATCCAGCTGCTATCCAGCCCAAACAGACAGATTCCTGTTAGCGGCTCGGCTGACTGGAAGCAGCCTTTGGCACAAGTCCAAGCACAGCTCCAGCTTCTGTGTCCACATCCCCAGCAAGACACGGGAGCTATTCTGTGGTTAGCTCTACCTCAGCTGAGAAAAGTACCAGGCTGTCAGTTCCTGGCATTTTGTTGAGAACAAAAATGGAAAAAACTGCTTGTGCTATGGAAGTGGAAGGCTGAGATCTGAGCCAGAGGGACCCTGTTGCTGCTGTCAGCCAGAAAGGAAATCTTTCCACAGTACCTTGTGCCCTGGGACCCACTGCCACCACATGAGACTAACAGTGTGTGGGTGCCTGGCGGGGACCCAATGGGATATCAACACCATCAAGAATTGAAAAGAAATAAGTCTTTTTCCCAAGGCAGAGACTGAACTGACTGCTTTCCCTGAGATGTGAGTGAAGAAAGGACCACAAGGTGGCTGAAGCAGCTGCCTCCCAGGATGTAATACAAGCAGACACTAGATGGCAGTGACAGCTTTGCTTCTTAGAGATTCTGCACGGAACCTAAAATGATAATGGTAGGTGAGGACGACACAGGTAACTATAGTGAATTCTTACATTATGTGAAGATATAAAAACTCCTGACACTAAGAAGAAGAATTTAATTATTTATTCTATTGAAATGCAGATCTCTGAGTAAAAAGTTAGGATATTACAGTGTTCAGGAAGCTTCTAGATACATTCACTATCAGGGCTACTAATTTTTTAGTCTTTTCTGGCATCTAATGCAATACACTTAAAACAGTATACTCTTGCCCTAGGCACGATGCAATCCCTTAGTCTAACCCCATTCATTGGAAAATTACACATACACACACAGAGACATGTTCTAGCTGCCTGAGAACATGGCAACCTTTCAGGATTCTTACTGAGTCTGGAGAGAGCTTACTGCTTCAGTATTTTCTCAGATTGACTTAACAAGGATCTAGACCTCAACCTTCAGTCTAGGTCAAAGAATTGCACATTCACTTATGTTGTGGTGAACGTGCGTTCATCTGTCCTGCTGGAGATGTCTTCTCTTTACACATGTACAATTAAACAGTACTCTTTGGGAAGACTGATGGCCCACTAACCAGAAAGCTCATTTGGGATGTTGGATCAAGACATTCTCTCAATTGTGTTTGGGGGCTTTTTGCAAAAAGTGGGGTGTCTGCACACACGGTGAGTCCACACCAGTGTTTGGGTTTGATGGTTGTGCTGCTTCTGATGAAAAACATCTTCAGAGAAAACCTCGATAGTTCTCCCTAAGGTGGTGCAGAGGGCACAAAGCCCACGGAGACTCCATCCGGCCTGGGATCTTCCTCTTTCCTGCTTAACACAGGGGATGTGGTTGGTACATCCATTTTAGTCACAGCCTTTCGGTTCCATACTGCAGTTTGAATTTCCAGCCAGTGCTGTTCAGGACTATCTCTGGCACTCACTTCACCTATGTCCCACGTGCTGTGCTACAGAGGGTGTGCCCTGCCCTGGCCCCCTTACTCATGGGAAATGGATGAAAGAACATTTTCCTCTAAGGAAACTCTTACCATGCAGAGACAAGCCGGTTTCTGTTTCTTTTTAAAATTTCATGTAACGAATTTCCTAGTGCTGCAGAAATACAGGATGGTGCATTTCTGTGTGCATTGGAGTGAGCCATTCATGTTGTATCTTGACTTTTTGCTGGACTACACCAGAGTCCTCCTACCACTGGGCAGGAGGAGGCTGATGGAGCAGTGTCCTTAGAATGGTCACACCCATACTGCGTAGTCTCTGCTGAACCTCACATGATCCTGTTCTGCTCTTCTTAGAAGAGGCAGATGGGTCATTTCAAGGGCCAGTTGTTGCTTTCTCAGCCCAAATGATGTTATTACAGCACCCTGTAAGCTCATCATTACAGGGATTACCACCCTAGGAAGAAAGTAAGAAAAATTTCTTTTTATATCTGAATGATTTGTGTTGTCTGAATATATTCTTCACAGGAACACAAAAATGATGTAGCCTTCCTCAGAGTCTGTCATCCTAAGAAGAACCTGTGAAAATCTGTTGGGAATCAGCCATGTCTGAAGGGTCTGGAGCTCACAGTGTCCTTCCCACTATCTCTTTATCTAGTAAATATCCTTTTCAGACTCAGCTTGGACTGTGGCCTGAGCCATGTCCCTCATTGTACCCCATCCTGAGAGGGGTAAGTAGTTCAAGCACTGTCAGGAACTGCTATGCAGCAACAGCCCTGCACTAACCTAGCAAGCATCAGGGAGGAAGCACATGCAAGCCAGTGCAGTTGTGAGGATGGATCCATTCTGGGGGTGCATTTCCTGGGCTGTTTGCTGGTGTCCCTTGCTGGTTTGCACAGGCAGTCCACAGTCTCAGTCAGGAAGGACATGGGGCAGTTGTAGCTTTGGCTGGTGGAGTCATTGCTGTTGGTAGAGGGACCAAAACAATTTAGGTGACCTTGGCAGATAACCACGACTTCAGGGTCCCAGCAGTCAAGGAATAGCACACCTATACATGTGTCTCTGTCCATGGCAGAGGGGTTGGAACTAGATGATCTTGAAAGTCCCTTCCAACCCAAACCATTCTATGACTCTATGGTTCTATGGTTAAGTTAATGGTTCCAGGCTGTTTTCAGGTGAATCAGGCAAATTTAACATATAAATCTTACCCCTGGTCCAAATGATGTGCTCTTTTGCTATAGCACGTGGGTGTTATAATGGCAGTTATAAATAAACCATGCAGAGCTTCATGATGGGGTCAAAAGATATCAGTGGTGCAGAGAAGACAGGGTGAGACAAATGCCAGAAAAAAACTTGGTCATGGAAAGCTGCAAGGACCCATGGGATGTCATGTTTGAGGTCTCCCAAGGCAAACTGCAGTACAGGTAAGCCAGGACCATTGGAGTGGTCTGCGCAGTGCCACAGAGTGCAGTTTCAACAAGGGGCAGCCAGGATGTTGCCAGGCAGCTGAGATTGGTAAAATGCTTGCTCTCCTTCTAGCTACATATTCTGTTCTGTCGGTCTCAGTTGATTAGATTAGACCCTGCAGGCAAAAGCCATAAAGGAAAGCCATTTTCATTATTCTGGCAGAGTCTAAACACAAGGTTCGTTTATGCCTCAAAGTAGCCCATATCAGAGATTTAGCTGATGGCTGGGCTATCTAGCTGTAGTTTCCAGGAATCACCCAAGGGCTCTTTCTTGTGGAAAATTTGGGTCTGTAACACTAATAATTTAGCGCACCATTTTATTGACAAAATGCTTTGGGAAGATTTTTGTAGTTCTAATGTGGATATTCTGCACCAAAACACAGGGAAAGAAGCTCCAATAGGGTCATTGGTTCACCAACTATGTTGTATATGTGAGCAGATTTCCAACTGAGGTCAATTTCAAATTTAGAGAAACAAAAATTAAATTACACTCTCAAAAGTACCACAGAAATGTCCTGTCTAAAATTCTGTTGAAAATAATGGTGCAGGAAATAAAATGCACCCAGGTCTATCTACAGTGACAGAAAACAGGGAATGACGTTGGAACAGGGAGATAGAGAACTATAACAGGAGAATGAGCATGTAGTAAGAAATACAAAGCAAGGGATAGCATTAATTTATTTCCAATTACTGTATTTGTATAATTATTATTAGTATCTAGAAGTGTGAATATTAAGAAAGAAATAATCAATAAGAAGCCTGTTGGGGTCTGAACCAAGATTCAAACAAATCAGAAATCTTAACATTGACTTTACTTGGTTTTGGTTTAGGGAATAATTGCCCAGAAAACAGCTGCTTTGCAAACAGCTTGGGCAAATTATTGACCTCATATAAGCAGTTTCAAATTGAATAGTAATTTGAGAGAAGATGCTACAAACTTATGTTTTGGAAGAGCTCCTGGATCTGGTACCATTCAAGCATTTCAAAAAAAGGGCAGCAAAACCCTTTCAGTTTTCTCCTGAGTGCCAAGGAGGAAACACACAGCTCACAGGTTCGTGTTCGGGAATTTTCTGTGCTATGTTCATTAGAGTATGAGTTACACTCTCTGAAACTGAGTCACTTGATGCACAAAGTAAATATCGGATGTGGGCTCCTTCTCTCTCTGCAAGGCTGCACAAGCATCAACTCCAGAAGGAAAATACTTGTTGAAATTTCAGGCTCAAACAATCCAATGCTGTGCGTGCAGCCTTAAATAAACGCCGGAAATTTTAATTGTTATGATTCCTCCTGCTCTATTCATAGCTCTCTGCATTAGAATTTTCATGACACTCCAAGGAATGGCTTGCATTATATTGACATGTGTTTAAAGTGCGACATTTCTCCTTCAATCTAATCATTACAGCTGCAGAACACCAGCAATACCCAGCTGTCCAAATCAGGCCATCTCAGATGGTCCTATTCTTTTCTATCCATAATGGAAATGAGGAGTAAACAAGATCCTGTCCTGTGATATTTCAAGCACTGCTGAATTTTTCAGTGTTTTTCTTCCGTTCTTTCTTGCATAGATATAGGCGTTCTTAATATCCACGTTCTCAACTGAATCTCAGATTTAAAATAATAGAGTAATCTCAGCAGATTTTTTGTGCTCATTATGAAAGACTACTCTGCTACGATCTATTTTTAAACTATTGTCCTAGTTCACTGAATGTGTCATTGTTCTTATATCAAGAAACAGAAAATAAGAGGACCTACTTTCTGTAAGTTGCTTGTTTATGTATCTTTAGTGGAGCTCTTATTTGTTTTAACTTTAAAACTGATGTTACAATTTCTTGCCCTTTGATGTGAGCAATATTTTTTAATTCTCCTGACAGTTTTGGCAGACTTTTTTTCTTGCTATCTGCATTGTAAGCCTGTATGACCAGAACTAGACACAATATTTAGGTCAGACTGAATCAGGTCATTATGTTTCTAGAATTACCATTAATGTCTTCCTCTACACTTTATAGCCTTATATTTTATAGACGTGTATTGTTTTTAGTTGTTGTAACAGGTTTACTCTAATCTCAGTTATCTGAGATGCCATCTAATAAGGAAAGACAAGCCACAGGAACACAAGTTTAAGAAATTCCCCCAAAATTACACGAAAATAAGCAGGAGTCAAGGACACCATCAGTATTGCTTCAGTGATTAGCTATCTGCAATTTACCATCTTCTCTGTGTTTACTGAAGGTCAGAGGTTTACAGTTCAATATGCGTGAACTGCCAGTACTGAATCACAAAGAAGCCCAGCCATCCTGTCGTGATGGAACCACTCAGGAATAAAGTAACAGATACTAGTGTTAGACAAAGACAGACGACTCTGTGAAACTAGGAATGGTTTTCCTTCCTCTGATTATCTTAATACAGGGTACTACTCCCCACTCAGATTACTGTGCCAATTTTATGATGCCAAGTTTTAGAAAATGAGTTTAAAAACAGCCAGAAGGCAAGAAATGTAGCCTGAAAATACACTTCTCAGAAGCAAAGGATCTGGGAAAACAACCTACTTTATGACAGGTTAGAGATTTAATGAATGTCTGGAATGCAACCTTTGGGGTACAGGATAGGAACAAACTGTGGCAACAGGAAAAGGGGGAAGGTTACTGCTACCAGGAAACTCCACCAGTGCTGTTATCCTTACAAGGGAGGATACATGAAAGGAAAACTCAAAGGAGCAAGAAATGTCAAGCCAACCTTTACAAATATGTGAGACCCACAGCTTTGATCCAATGCTGAAATGCATGCACAGATTAAATCACCAGTCATTGCAGATTAGGCTACAAGATTATGGGGCTGTAATTCCACCACCACCCCCCTACACACCTTACAGCAACCACAGCTGTGTAGGTGGCACAGATGTGTTTAGGCTTGGAGAGGGTAGACTAAATTTTGACGAGATGATATAATCAAAGCAATTCTCAGTATTATTTCTAGCAATGCAATTTGTTACTGAAAAGAGTGCACGTGTAAAATACATATTTCTTAAAATATCCCAATGACATAATTAGCCTCACTTCCTCTGTGTTAGATGACTAAACACTGTGTGTCTGCATAGCCAAGACGGAAGTTGCAAGGCTATATGATAGGGTGATTACTGTATCATTTGTGGCTTGCCTTGAGAATGACCAAAATGGACTCTTGCTTCTTCTGAAATGCTAGGGCTGAAGCAGAGGTAGGCTTTAGGGGCCACGCAACTCGAGGTAAAATGCTTTCTGTTTTGGCACAGACATGCTCTTTCTTGTGGACCAGGGAAAAGCAGTCTTTGTAACTCCAGTTTGGGATGAGTCAATTCCTCCTCCAAAGAGTTTATGCTCCAGGGAGAAGTAACGCACAGTGAGCTGGCAGATATAACCACCGCAGCCCATGAGCAGAGCTCCAGCCTGCAGGAGTCAGAGCCCATCCATGGTGTATTTCTTTTCCCCAAGTTTGGATGGCATGCTGTTGGTTGGAGAAGCCAAAGGCAGAGACAAGGACCACCATGACGAGGGTCTGGCAGGGGGCAGGGAAGGGAAGGCGAGTGATTGGCAGGGTGACAGAAGGATGGGGGACTGTCTCAGACTGCCCTGCACTGTGGGGCAGCTCAAAGCTATAATGCATCCCACTCGTATGGGAAATGAGGAGAGGGTCCTTTGTTGCTCAGTTTCCTTTCTGTGGAGATATAGTTTGTGCTTGATTTGATTCCCAGAGGAAACTGAAACTGAGAGCTGGGAATTTGCTTCCATACCACTTTGCTTAGATATAGGGAAGATGCTTAATTGCCCTGCATTTCTTGTAAGTCTCATTGAGTGGTATGACAATGTATGTTCAAATTTTAATATTTACAGTGCTTTGTTACTGAGTTTTTAGATTATGGTCTATATTGGACCTTTTGCTAAGAAAGCAGCAGACTGCTATGCAGACCTGGAGAAAGAAAAGCTTTCCAAGCCTGCCTGTTTATTCTCTCAGAACTGTTTTCAGAGTCAGGCTGAACTCTTCCTGTTTGAAGTTTCAGAGAATGAAGGATGAGTTATTTTTGTATAAACAGTAAACATTTTCCATGAGCTAGCTGGTTTACTAGATCCTGCATTCTTAAAAGGAGAGATTTACTGGGTCTTGGTGTTCAGTTTTAAATAATGTATTTTTCTGCAAAAAATTTCTGTTGCTACTCAACACAAGCAATGCCAAGGAAAGCCATGTAACCCCATGTGTGAGATGAACTAAGAAGCTTTGGATGTTCTGTTGTCTTCGTTCCTTCCCACTATAATGATAAGAGAGCAAAGAGCAAAGGGTGGTAGTGATCATGCCAGAGATGTGCCTTCACAGGCAGAGTCATTTTGGTCACTCCCACATCTTGAAACACAAAAAATTAAAAAATTGTTACACTTCTGGGGTATCAGAGATTAATTTCAAAGTCATTTAAACAGATAAAACACATTCAAATTCAAACCATTTTTCTGTGCAGGTCTGAGAAAGTGGCTCTGCTCCATATGCTCGGCAGTATTTTCATTATTTTTTCACACTGGAGATCATCACAAGCAACTGTTGGGTTTTTTTCTTGGGAATATTCCAGATTTATTGTGTGGGTGTAGTACACGTCTAGCATGATCCCCTTGACTAGTCTGCTTCCTCACTTTGAATCATTAGATATTTCCATTAGGCAGATTGCACGGATTTAATTTTATTTCAGCTCTCAGGTGCCACAAACCCTTTCTCATTTGCTATGTCAGGCATTCGTGCTTCATCTGGCAGGGAGTAAATAGGGAAGACCTGGAGGGCCTTTCTGCACCCAGCAAAAGAACAAACGTGCCAGGCTGTGTTATGTCATGCAGCAGGAAATAATGCTTGCTAGGACTTGAATGGAGATTAATATAGTTTGGATCAGTGTTGAAAGAGCAGCTTTAGTGCCTTCCCTGATATGTGATTTCTGTGACAGTATCTGCATTTGGATGTCATGGAAGCAAGCAGGATTTCCATCCTGATTGGATCCCCTGGGCTCAGCTGTCACATAAATGACACAAATTAGGCGTCCCATTCCTCCCACCTTGCCCACCCCGCAATGCCTTAAAATTTTTCATGTTGTTTAGTTTCAAAGGTTTTCAAAAGGAATTCAAGTGTCATCCAGCAAAAAACACCTGCAGGTAAGGAGATGTAATACAAGTGTCCTGAGACTTCATCAAACACTTCTCCACTACACTCTTGTCCCCAAACCACCTGGCAGTGTACAGGTGATAACACGTGATGGCAGATGATGGAACATAAGGGACTCACTTACTTGAAAAAACAATTGCAAAACAGTTAATCAGTGAAGGAAGGTACAGAACAACCTTCAGGGCAGTAAGAGAAAGTATAAATCCAGAAAAGAACATGCACTTACATACTTTCTTCAGCAGAGCAGGTGAAATGCTTCCATGGTGTTACAGGAAAAATTAAGAAAATTAGCTAGGTATGTAACAGAAAGAAGGAAAAAATTTTATAGGATAAATTGTAAAACTCCTTTTTTCATACTTAGCTGCGAGATAAAAATAGCAGAAGCAGCACGTTGGAGTAATTACTTCTTTATTAATAGTGAATACTTCTTCTGTCCATGTAATCACTTCTGAGTTAATGTAATTTCTTTTATTTGCATTCATTGGACCAGAGTTGACTTAAAATCAAATAACTGAGATATCATGCATGTAATTTCAATTTGAGCTTAAGGTGAGGTATCTTTCAAGTAGAACTGATTGACTGTGAAAGAAAAGTAAATTCTTCTTTTGGAAAGAGGTAAATTCTTTTCGGTTAAAGAAAGAGTTTGGTTTTAGTAATTATTTATTGATCTGAAGGCAAAACCCAGTGGCTTTACAATTAGTTTCCAGAGCTCTGGCAGCCTTGGCTCCATGACCACTTCCCTGGACAACCTGTTCCAGTGACCAAGAACTATCTCAGTGTAAAACCTCTTCCTAATGTCCAATCTGAACTTCCCCTGATGCAGCTTAATTTCATTTCCTCATGTCCTATGGCTGGTCATACTGGCACCATGAGTTATGTAAATGAAACAATTTTCACCTTTGTTACAGAAACAAACAAAACCAGAAACAAAGCAAAAAAAAAAAATCTGACTAAATGCATAAGTAAAGTAGAAAGATTGGCTGTTATTGACAGTAGATTAATGCTCTAAATAAGGACACCACACTTCATTCCTATTCATAAGCTAAACCTGACTTAAATTACTAAGATACTTTGGTTATTTTGCAATCTTGTTCTCTTTCTGCCTAATCATGGGGTATTCCTGAAGCTGTGCAAATTGCTTAATCATCTCCAGTGTTCAACAATGGCTCACTTCTTCAGGTATCTCCTTTCGTGCAGATTGAGGTCTGAGCCTAGCAGAGGTAAAGGGCTGAAGCCATCATGACCTTGAATTGAGTACGGTATTAAGAAGAGGGATCTTCCTTACATCTGGGCTGGACACGTATTCCCAGTAAGCACATGCCAGCCTTTGGGAGGCCAGATGTGCTCCTGTGATGCTGTGTTGGGGTGGTTATTGGAGTCCCCTTCACAGAGTCTCCTCTTTGCATGGACACCAGCTTCTTACCACATAGTCTAACTTCTACCAGTGTAACAGCCTCCAAAGGAAATGCTAAGCCAGATGTAAAATTATCCTCTGCTTCCCATATAGTCAATGAAGAAAGGTAGACAGAAAGTGATTCACACCACCAACACCTCAACTTCTGTCTGAACACATCTGTTTTTCTTCATGGACTGCAATTAGAAAACTGGATGACTGTGCTCCTAACCTGGACAAATCTGTGAAGCTGCTACATTTATGAAAGATTTGCCTTAGATTTAGCCAGGTTTTTGACTTTTATGTGTAACACCCTTGTTTTTTATAGTTTTTTTAGATCAAATTACTAGCATTCTGATATGTTGAAGTATTTTTCAAAGTTTTTATTTTTGGGCCATCCAGTTTCTTTTCACCTTTGGACCCTCAGAAGATTCAGAACCCCTCTCATTCAAGTACCTGAACTTTTTACTCCACCTAACTTCTGATAAATTCATTGATTTTGCCCAATGAAAATCAAGATGCTATGACTTAGTCAGTCAATGACATTTCACATTTTGTAGTCAGTTCTTCATTGGTACTTGGCAAAGTTCAAGCCAAAATAGAAGTGCTTCATAATGGGGACACTGATCACTGGTAATCACCTTGTCTATAATACCAAGGTCCATCTGGACCCTGCAGCTGTTTTTGTCATGTTGAGGTGAGTCCTTCTGGTGAAACATAAATGTTTAAACCCATGCTATCCCCTTTGGGCTTATGTTTTTGTTAAAGCAAAGAAACAGAATATTCTTATAAAACTCTTCTAATGTATTTTAAGTGTGTACTTTAGGGTGACATGAACCACATTCTCTGTACACTAATCTTTCAAAAGGAGTGATCCAGCATTAAGGGAAATCAATTTCATTCACAAAGATGACTTTCATAGCTTTTATTTCTCTAAAAAGAATTCCAAACAATATGTTCAGAATCTACACAGGGATCTCAATCAGGTACTCAACTGCACATAATTTTGATCCAGATAAATTGCTTGTCTTTTGAAGTGACTTGGTTTTTTTTATTCCATCACATCATAATGCTTAAGGCTAACTGATCATCCCTTTCTTGTTTCTCACATCAGCCCACAATCTGCACACATCAATAATTATGTTCCACTCACACTTTTGTTCTGTCATGTTGTTGTTAACTTTGGCCTTGGATTCTTGTTCTGAGATACTATCTACTCTGTTTGGAAGCATGCAACATTTTAATGTTTGGTACATAAACAGAGACCTGTTTAAAGTCAAAAATTAAAGACGAGTTGAGTTTAAAAATATCCAGAGTTAAAATTCAGAACTATTACTCAAGAGAAAAAAAAATTAATAAGGATTGGTCAGAATGTATGAAATAAATAACATAGCAAAAAGGAAGAAAAGCGATATATTTGCTTGCAAACAATTGTTTTGAATAAGTGAATCTTCATTGCATAAATATTTTCAAACTACACTTGAAGACTAAAAAAACAGATGATGCAGAAAGATTCAGGAAGCCTCTGTGGTCAGTAACGCTTTTGGACAAATAATATAGAAGTGTGGAAAAAGACAGAAATAAGCCAAATTTTAGCTGCTATTGATAACAGGGAAATGGAGGCAAGGCAGATCTCTGTTGAGGGATTACTGGATTCCACCTCTTTCAGTTTTGGCTTTTCTCACACAGCATTTGCTATTACAAAGAAAATAAACAGCCCATGCTGATCAATATTATGCAAGTGACAAATCCAGATTAACCCACCAGTTAAGCATTCTAAAGTGATATCTCAGTAGACTCCACCTGAGCTTGTAGGTCCATCTCCGTTGTTCTGGCAGTGCCTGAGGAAGATGAGGGCAGTGGCTTCTCTGCCAAGTGCAGTATGCCACCCTGTATGGGGTCACAGCTGCTCCACAGGCAGGCTCTGCTCCTGGGATGGGGACTGAGGAGCCTGGGCTCTGGCACAGGGCTGGGAAAAGGAGGGAAGGACTCCTTTTCCTGACTTCATTTAGTTACCAGCTTCGGCAGCTACCATGGCTCATGGGGCAAATATTACCTGTGGTAGTCAGGAGAGTCTAAACCGGGGTTACTCAGCTGGCCGGGACAGGGTGGGGGTGACTGACCGCGGGGTTCAGTGCTCAGCCCACCCCCAGTGCCAGGGGCGACACTGTAGGCAGAGCCCCTGGCCACACCCAGGCACCCTGGCTGACAGCACCAGGGAAAGGGGTCGTCCTGGAGCAGGGAGGGCACGAAAGCTGAGCCACAGGAGGGCAGAAGGCACACTGTACTTTCCAGGAGCAGTGGGTGACTCTCTTTATTGACCTGAGTAGGTGTCCCCAGGAGGCTTCCAGTGGGTGCAGAGCATTTGCCTACATGACACACATGAGGTGCTGCCCTGCCTGAACTGATACCAGTGACACTATTTATGAATGTAGCTATGCCCCAGACTCGAGGAGATACACAATGGATATTTTCTCTCAAGGAAATTCCCTGAACAACTATTGGCCTTAGCTACTTCTTGGGAAGGACCGGTGTCCAGGCTTTTGTTAAAGCATGTGTGATTTTCAGAATATCCCTCTCTCCTATGGGTATTTCCTCATTCCCACAGACCTATGTCTCCTGGGCATTTGTTCAGTCCCCACCAGATCAGTTCTGCAGGGTGTGGAAGTGGGTACGTGACTGCTTCAGCAAAATGCAAATTCTTCCCAGTAGTTTTTGCTCCAGAAAAGAGCCTCAAGCAGATACTACTAATTGAATCACTGTGCTAAATAAATTGTAAACACCTGAGTCATGCATCATTTTAATGTTCTTACAAAACCATTAGGTTCAAGAAAATTGATATGGATTACTGAGACAAAACGATATTTCAACATTACAGCTTAGGTTAAATGCTCCTTTCTTGAAATGCCTGCTGGGAGTCACTGAGATATATTGGTGCATTCTGTTTAATTCCACAACTAAAGTATCAATGACTGCACTGAAGAATTTTTTCCTAAGAAACTCTCCAGAAGAGTTAACTAGATATGTTTCTTTTATTGCCATGGGGACAAGATGCCACAGGACAATGAAATCCTATTGCTCTTGCCACATTATTCATTGCTTAACAGCAAACAGGCTGTTTTTTCCTTTTTTATTATCCTTCTTGTACCAGCACTGTAATTTATAATTGATCACATTAGATCTAGCAATCTATAAATTGCTTGTGAATAAAACACACTCTTGTCTGTGTTTGCCATTCCCTGTGCTAATGAGCTGGTGGCTAACATGACAGCCAGATGGTTTTGGCACCATCCATTTTACTAAAAGGAAAAATAAAGAATTGTTTGTACAGCTGCACAAAAATGTGGAATGTCTCTTGTGGAAGGCCTTATGTCACTGTTATGAAACTATTTTTACAGTCAGTGGACAAACAGAGGAAACTCTCTAGGGGTTCGTTCGCTCCACCTTAAAGGAGTTATTTCAGGCAGTTTCAATGCATTATGTTCCCCAGGTAACTCTTGAGAGTAATGGGAGCTGCACTGCCAACAAACTCTACCCCTGTCTTTACACAGATAAAAGTACAACTGGGCCTCATCCTTATTGTGCTGGGATCTTAGTACTGAGGAAGGACATGACTGCAGCAATACACTCCAGTCCTCTAGAGCAGTTTGTCTGCAGGTACAAACACTTCCCTTCAGGTTCTTCCTCCTTCAGGCTCTGCCAGTTCAGTGAAGGAATATCCTCCCTCTAATCCCTTTTCCTGTAAATTATCTCCCCTCCAAGGTCAAATGTGCATCCAGAAATCTTGCTAATTTTTTCAAGAAATGTTTAGGGTGGACAGGACAAGGCAAGGTGTTTAAGCAGCTACTGTAGTTGTCCACCTCTTCTTTTCTCCATCTGCCTTTGGGCACAAAGACCGATTGTGCTTAAGTTTCCTTATTAGCTGTGACAGATGAAATCACAAGTGCTGCTTTGAGTGTTGGTCTTCTCCTGCTCTGATGGATGTGGTTATTGCAGTTTGGAGGTTACGAGGTAGTTTTTGTCAAAGATTGCTGCTTTCATTTTCTTTGCATCAGAACTGTGTTTCAATCTTTCATGTGTGCCTGAGAGCGATTATTCATCTGTAGTATAATACTTTGTTAGTAAGGATGTTGTCCTGATCCAGGCATAGGAAAAACAGACTGTGAGAGAGAAACATCAGAGCTCTGAACTTTATTCTTTTGCTATAATTACCCATTTATATGCCTCTCTTTATGCTGGCTGTGTTGCCCTGTATATGAGGTAGGTTCATAAGTAAAGAGCATGGATGGATGTGTGCGTTATCTGTGGCACCGGTGTAAGGTAAGAAACCACATATTTCTGTTTCTGAGCACTTAGCTGAACACTAGTCTCTTTTATATACTGTGTTTCAAGGAAAAAAGATTTTTTTTCCTGTTGAACTCAAAATATGTGTTACAAGCAATATATACTTGATTAGATTTCATGCCTTAATTTTAATTGTATTAAAAAAAATAATGTGTAAAACCAGAAATCAAAATTTGCCAAGTTCAAGAGAAAAAATATATTTAATATTTTCAGTGCTCTTGCCACTCAACAACCCCTTCTGAATTTAATGTGGCTTAAAAATTTTTTAAATAAGCTTTTTCCCTTTATTTGTCAGCTTTCAGCAGGAAATGGTTTCTAACTGTGTGAAGTCATAAGTGGTGTAGAAGTTTGGAAGAGCTAAAACATAATGTGGGAAATTTTGGGTGGTTTTGACTAGTATATATTCTAAAGGGAAATTTTATTCTTGGAGGAAAGAAAAACAAGGAGTTGCCAAGCATATTAGGTTTGAGAAATACTGAAAAATTCTCTATTAACAATTTAAGAGTCTTGTATTATTACTTTTAACACATATTCAGTGACTAACTCGTATTCCCTATTACAGAATTTCTCAAGTGGGCAGCAATTTACTTCATTTTCTGCCCTACTATTATTTTCATTCAAATTGAATCATGTTCGAGCCATTATTGCAGCAGGAGAACTTTTTCACTCTTCCATCAGTGAAATCTCTATCAACACCAGATAAAACTCAGACCAGATTCTTTCTCACTTTACATGCAATGAACAATCTTTCATGTCATTTATACATTTTGGTTTTTACATAAAATGAGCAATCTTTCATGTCAATTGTACTTTTCTTAGTTTTGTCCTACAATGATGTGTGAATATGTCCTCAAAGAATCATCAAAGGAGACAAGAAGTCCTTTCTTTGCAGTACTCAGTAACAAACTATACACAATATCTCTTTTCAGAAGACATAAACCATGGAAATAATTGCTAGATGTTATATTAGAAGTTTGTTTCAGATGTATTTGGATCAACTGTTCTTTGAAAAAATATTTTTTCCTCACCTTTGCATTTTCCTGGAATATAGGGGAAGATACATCTATTTCTAGATGTTGGCAGGTCAAAAGAATGAGGGTTTTGAAATTAAAAAGAAATCAAGGTTTTAAATGTTCCTGCTCTCCTTTCATTGCATGTCTTCAACTAACAATAATATACCTGGGCAAGAAGAAAAAATATCCTTTATTTTTTTTTCCATCTACTGTGAATAGAATGATAATACCTCTGTCTATTTTGTTGCCTTTTTAATTGCTTCACAAATATTATTTGTGCTCTCAAGTAGAATGAGGAGAGACTGTATGACATAGATGTTAGAGAAATGAACTAATGATCCATTTTACACAGCATCCCAGTTCTGACAAAATTAAATTTGGATACTGCAAAGACAAATTCCCTGTAGGGCAGGTCCTTTGAGAATTACAGTGTTTGAAAGGATAATCCTGTGTCATCTTGGACAATTCTAACTCTGTATTTTGCGGTGCAAGTCCAAAGATCAGTAACCACTTCAAGAAACAGTGAATTATGAAAAAAATTTTGTAAAGTATAATAAAAAACCCACAGCCTATTCCCCTTGGTGTTTTGATATTTGTAATACTAATTAAACTGAATCTGCTTGCTATATTTTAATATTGTAGGTATCTATTTGCTAAATTGCATTAGGTGAAAGAAACTCGTATTAGATAGCAAAATGTTTATACCAGTAAAAATATTTTTTGGGGGTATGGAAAAGAAGCAGATGACTTCAGAATAAAATGCAATATGAGAATATTTATTCAGAGTTTAGCTACAGGTGTATCATTTAATCCCTGTAGGCAAAGATAGTTGCCGTATATGGGGCTGAAAAACTGTTTACTAAGAGACAGGAAAGGCTAACCAAAATTTCTCTGGGAAAATAAATAATATTATAGTTATCTCTGGGGAAAAAAAAAAAGAGATAGACAAGTTTTGACCTGTGGACAGTAGGTAGAGTAGTGACTGGGAGAGTGCTCATGATGTGCCCTAATCATGTGTGTTTGTTGGTGCTGAGGGTTTTGGTATTGAGCACAGCCATGTGATTGGGTGTCCAATGCATCTGTGAAAGACATTGTGTAAGTCTCCCTTCGTTTAGCCCAGATAACTACTGAGACAGCACGTGGTGCACTGGATGGAGTGCCGTCCAATGCAAGAAGTTCACATATGAGCTGGAAATCATAATGGGTTTATGATGAAGTGTTTACAGTCAGAGCAGAGGAGATGTACCGACAAGCCTTGTGTGTCTTGTAAATGCATGATCTAGGGAAAAATCAGTCATTCTGAATTACACAGCTGCCTAATTTTTCATTCCTCAAACTCCATGACAACCCACAGCACTTCCTTCTGTTCTCATACACCTGAACGACTGCTCTTAAGTCTGGGGACAATTTAGCAGGTCTTTAGCGTGTGAAGTAATATCCTAAGGCATTTTGGAGAGAAAAGACTGATCAAGTCTTACAAAACTAGAGTGAAGCAACATCCTGATGAACCTTGTGTATTTTAATTAGCTGGAAGCCATTGGATAATCATTTCCAACAAAGTCATGTGAGTCCAATTCCTTGAGAACATTGTGAGTATGAAAAATTAATTTAATTTAATATCTGAAACCTAATCCTTGATCATGTTCATGACTGCACATACAGGCTTGGCTCTTGTGCCATCCTCAGCAGTGACAGCTGGAGAAACTGCTGCCCAGAAGCCTCTTCCTCTGCTCTACAGCAGAGCCCATCCCTCCCTGACACACTTCACTCAGATCACCTGGACTTGATTAGCAATTAAAGTTGCAAAGGTTTAATAGTTCAACTTATTTTGGGTGAGGTAATATGAATTCATTTAAATACCTCAGCTAGATGTTCAGGAATCCCTGTGCAGGCAGAGAGTCGTGAGCTGGAGGAAGCCACTGATGGAAAGTGATGCATTAAGTTGTAATTTCATCTCTGCTTTGGCCTGAGTCTGCATGCTTGAGAACACAAGCGGTTCTCTGTTAACTACAAGAATCACATGTTCTAATTATTTTTTTTCATATAAATTAAATGGATTGTGAATTTAATATTTACAATGTTTATTAAAATGCATCTTTTTTTTAATCAAGAAACATTTTGGAATTATGTTCCAAGGCAGTTTAATGTGTTAACTGTGATGTTTGATTACTTGAACCGGTATTCAAAAAAAAGAATATTCTTTGGTATTCTAGAGTAAAAGAGATGTAAAAAGCTGATTACTTACTTTTAGCTTAGCATTTCCACAAATGCACAATGACAGCACCTTTAAAGTGGTTTGAGATATTGACTAGCCTTTTTTTTTACAACAGTTTAGACTAAATAAGTATTTTTTATCTTTTAAACATACAAGAAATATTCAATTCTTTTGGCTTCTTATGTCTGGAAATTCCCCTCTGGTCTGTGGCTTCATCTCCTAGAGGATCTCTAAAACATTTAATTGTCAGTTTTATTACAAAGCTGATAAATTGCACCCCTGTCTGCTATGGTGGCATCTCAAGATTTCCCTCTTCATCACATTGTTCAAAGACATCCTTATGCTAAATGAAACCTTTGCGGGTACAGGTTTGCTCAGAACAGACAGGGCTCTAAGGTGGGTGTCGCCACTTTATTTTATTCATCAAAATAAAGAAAGGATTGATTGCACAAATAATGTTGGTCTCCAGAAAATGAAGATAAGTAATGAAGGTAAAGTTCATATTTGGTACTCATGGTCTACTAGCAGCTATTTAAGGATCAATGTAGACCACTACCTAAAATGACTGCCAGTAGTTGATTACATAATTTTCAAATTATGACCATGACACATGACAGCAGGATGGCAGACTGTTTCCTAGAGTGCTTCCCTGCTCTCCTTGCTCGAGTCTTCTTTTGGACAGAGAACTCAGGCTTCTTAAGGCAGTGTCTTTTGTTTCGTGTATTGATATTGTGTTGGCTAAACATCTTAGGGCTTCCAAGTCAAATTATAAAAGCTGTCAGCTTTTTCCAATCCACGTCAAAAGGAATTTCAGAAAAGTTAGGAGATTCTTTACATGGCAAAGTTCCCTATCTCTTCCTAATATTTAGTTCAAAGCAATGCATATAACATTAGCATATAATATATTAACAATATGGCTAATGGACATAACAAAGTCATCTGTTTAAGCAGTTTTGAAGAGATGGGATGACCAACCACACATCGGAAATCATTTTCTGTGGACTTGTCTTCTGCTCTACAAAACCAAGAAACTACAGTAAATCTTCTTGAGTCTAAAAATCCAGAGATCTGGCAGCTTGTTCATATCCTTTATAAGAGAATAAGAATTGCACAGGTTTAGGTCCTTGACCATAAAAGACTGTGCATGGAAGGAGAGAGAAATGCAACATTTTACTGGCCATTCCCTTTCAGAAGGAAAGGCAGGATCCTGCCCACATTTCAGTTACCTCAGTGGTTTGGTGTGCTGGGACAGTGACGGTCTGAATCTCATGGGGGCCAGTGTGGTAAAGAAGAAACAGTGAATTAATTGTGTCTCACAACCACAGTGCTTCCTGTCATGCCCATTGCTCCAGCCACATCTAAATTCAGAGTATGGCCCCAATATATTGCCACATATGAAATAAGGGTGCCATAATTTCCAACTTTCATGTTCCAGTTTAGTTCCTGCAAACCTCAGAGTTCTTGGGCATTGGATTCTGTCACACCTCCTGCTCACTGATGGATGATATAACACCAATGGACTGCAATCACTCTGTGACCCTGGCTTCTAAGCTACCAAGTCACACATTGCTGGGAGGAAATGACATGCAGCTTATGAAACTTGTTTATACACTAAATACAAGTACGGAAGTGATTTCAGCTTTGTTATTGCTGAGAATACGGACATCAAAAATATCTAAATTCCTGTTTAATTAAAATCAGCTATTGAGTCTACCTCTACATACCATCTCTCAGTTTGCAATGGAACCTGGAAAAAATGCTTAGATGAAGTAGAAAAGTGACTGATATTATTACTATTAGCAGCTGTATATTATAAAAGCAGGATGAAGAAATTCCACTGATAAATGGAAGTATATGGATATATAGGCAAAATCATGGAATTCAAGTCAATACCTGTTTCAGGCTCAGTTTCAATACTCTCAAAATACTGTCTTGCAGAAAGAGATTGAAAGTGTTTCATTTTCAGTAAATATTCTCTGGTTTTTCTGAGTCTTTTAATAGCAGACCTACTTGTTTCCATGTCACAAATTTTCTGCTTACCTACCTCCCCCAACAATTTATGTGCTATGATCCAGATGTTATTTATTAAAGACTGGCTCATATAATGATATAAAGGGCTTGTGTCTTTTCCTGTCCAGTTATTGTTCCCCAAGTCCCAGAATCTCTTTGTATGAATTTATCTCCCAATTCCGTTCAAGTGAAAGAAACCAGCAGCTTCTTCCATGTCTGGGCCTGTCCAAGACCTTAATAACACATCCTGCTTCTTTGGCACAAGTAGGTTAAAGAGGCAGAGTTTAGAAACAGCGTGAGTGAAGGGGCGGTGGGAAAGAAGACATCTACAGATCCTTCTAAAAAGTTTAGGAGGTGAAATCATAGTGTGCATGTGTGTGTGTGTTAAGCTACTTCGAGCTTCCTTTGAGCTAATTTTCTGTTGTTTATTTAGTTAATGACAATTGTTTACATGACTATGTTAAGTATCCTTCCACTTCTTTCCATAAGTCAAAATTGCCAAGCAGAACTGGAATGACATTTCTGGATGGAATCTCAATAGCATAAAAATAAGAAATGGCAAAATTCCCAGGTAGAATTTTGACAAATCCACTAAAAACCCTGGCACTTGGACTAGACCCCACAGGATAATACAAATTGCACTGTCAGAGGACAAACAGTTCTTTGGTGGAGGAATATTAGCCTTGATGTTGGCAGGCTTTCGGTGAAATGCTCTGTTCAACTGCAAGGGTCTTCCTGGGAAAGCACCCACTCTTGTCCCTGAGTGCGTGGTTAACTGCTGGCGATACGGGACAAATGAGTCTGAGTGACGATGAGCTGCGGGAAGAAATGAGCTGTATGCCTGGACCCATTCTGGCTGCTTTGCTGCTGCATAAGCTGGCAAGTCACCCCTGACATCTGCATGGTCTCCAGCCCAGCTGCAGGGCAACAGTGACTTCAGGGCACAGAGGGGATCAGCTTCCCAGGACAGAGGGGAATAGCAGCATCTCTTTACCTGTGGGGCCAAGGCATGAAACAGGCATCTGACCTGCTCAGCCTTGTCAAGGATTAAATGTTTCTGGGCACCCCTGAAGCAGAACTCATCAACAAGTCGACCTACAGGTAAGGCAAGAATGCCATGCGAGGTGATCCATTTAGCTCAGCTCACCCCATTTAAATTCTAGCTGTGTCTTTGCCAATAATCTTCACTGTGTCCCCTGGCAATGTAATATTCAAGCACTTAAAAGTGTTTAAGCCTCTGATTAAAGCCACAACACAGCTCCCATTTTTATCCTGCAACACTTAAACCCAGGACTGAATACCCACGTTAGTTTGAACACTAAGACTGCTGTCTTAGGATTCAGCATAAGAAGACAACTCATCTTTGGATCCATGTGAAAGTATCACACTTGCTCACACATCTCAGAGCCATGCAGACTGCTCAGCAGTGAATTTCCATCACTCGTGCTGCCAAACACAAGGCAAGATACAGCTCTTCCTCCCAGCACTCACCAGCGACTCTATAAATGTCAGCTCGAGCATGCAGGCAGCAGGCTCTGGAAGGGCAAACCAACAGCTGGAGCTGTAACATGCCTATTGGCAGCCATGCAAAAGTCACTGAGAAAGAAAAACTTCCTAAATACCCAAAAGGGCTAGCTAGAATGTTCGCCTACTGGGTGTGCTGCATCTCATGCTCTGACAGCTTTGCCCCTGGACACAGCAAACAGGGTGTTTACAGAACATTTAGCTGAAAGCAGAGGATAAGTGCCATATGCAAGCTGCTGCTGCCAGGTGCAGAGATACAAACACAGTATTTAAAATGTCCCTGCTTGGTGTCTGGATTTCTCTGTGGAAATGCAAACATCATACTCTACAAATGTGGTTTGGGATGCTCTTCCATGACCAGCAGAGAGAAACCCTGCTGCTGCCAAAAGGAGAGGTACTAGCTTCCCCGCGTTCCTGGCTGCCTTCCTGCATCCCTGTTCCCATCTGTTATACCCCACCCCTCCTTCATGGAGGCTTTTCTCACCCCTTAGGGTACCAGTGCATTTGCTAACTTCAGCAGCAAACTATTTTTAATGGGGTTAGGGTTATTTTTGTGGGCTGTTTCCCGTAGCTTCAGCCCTCTGAATCAGTTTGTTGAGGGCACATTTGGTATCAGAAGGACACAGGAAAACAGCATGAGTACTGGCCAGGCTGGGAGGAGCAGGAGGACCCCATTACAGCAGCAGTGAGCTATTGGCAAACCCACCCTCATCCTGCTGCAGCCTTAGACATAAACATTTGTACCACTTCAAAGCCCAGGGACCTGGGCGCTGACCTGGGTCACACACAAAATGTGACTCCAGCCAGGCTGTTCAACTCCAGTTTCCTTTGGAAGGAGGCCATGTCTTTCCCCAGGCCAACTTTCAGACTGCGGAGCTCAGCTGCTGTGGTGCTAGGATTGTTTTTATGAAGCTTCCAATATGTTTGTTCTCGCTGGAAAAGTGGTTCCTTTTTCTTATTTTTCTCATGTTCAAAAAGAAGTGGATTATTTTTAGCTCGTGTTTCTCCTTTTGAACTTGCATGTGGGTATTAAGTCAACAAAGGAGAATTGTGCTTCCAAAGATGGATGTCTCGGAAATGACAGTCAATAGAGATCCGAGTGACAGTGGTTCTGCAATACCTCCACGAAGTGCAGTGCACCATGTTCACAAAAGGACATAGGAACTGAAAGCAGGACTTCTGTCAAATTGGGGAACTTGGAATCTATGGCACAAATCCTCATCACCTTCCATCTGATGTTGGAGAAGTTTTTTAAAAGGTTCTGCTGAAGACCCTTGCATCCCAAAGGTGCCTGCAGTTCCGTAGGGCAATTTCTGCCATTTCTTCTTTAGTCGTGAAACTGCTCTTGGCTAATAGACCATGCAGACCAGGATATATGATCTGGGGTGCTCTACTGAGACTTTTACACTGTGCTGTGGGGGAACAAGAGGATGAGGCCATGGATCCATGATTACATGGGCCAAGTAGCAGCACAAATGATGGTTCTGTAACAGTGCTGGAATGTCAGGTTCAAGAAAAGAGAAATGAGTTTTTTGTATAATTGGCTATGTCACTAAAATTATCAGGGGCAAAATGGGCTAAAGGAAGGCATTCTTTCCTGACGTGCTGAGGTCCTGCGTGCAAGCCACATTGAGAAAACTGAGGGCAGTTTCTGGAGGTCCTTTATCAAGTGCTATGATGAATTACAGATTGTTGTCCCTCACAAAAAGCCAGGTCACTTCAGCACCTCTGAAAAATGGGATGGTTTTTGTCCAGCCCACTTTAGGAATGAAGAAAAAAACAACATACTGTCCGATAATATGATTGCAAAATCAGGGGGTTTTGGGCAAGGTAAACTGTCATGTGTTTGCTTGCTTCTAAACCCAAATTTGTTTTCTATGTTTCTGTGGAAAATCAGAGGATGTTATAAGCTGAGTCATGCCATTATTGACTTTAGCAAGCACAGCACTGATATAAATAGTGAAACACTGCTGAGTCTTAGACGGAGGAAGAAGAGATTGAGAGGTCTTCTAGCAAGGGCTGCTAGGACAGGGAGACAAAGATGAAGACAAAGATCCTTCTTTTCCTTGAGTTATTATATGTTATATGCTCTTCTGCTTTTCCAGTGGCTCCAGAAAAGGAAAAAGAAGATATGCAATTTGCTAAGGTAAGGACTACAGACAGAACTGAAGAAATATTTTATTGAGAAAACCAACATAATGATGTATTAGTGATGTGTAATCTTCTATTACCAGCTGTCTGCATTTGAAAAGAAAGTTTAGTGTTCTAAACCATTGCTTTTTCTTCCCTATCAGAAATATCTGGAAAACTTTTATGATTTTAAAGAAGAAAAAACTCTGTTTAAAGCCAAGGACCTCAACCAAATGTCTGACAAAATACGAGAGATGCAGTCATTCTTTGGGCTAGAGGTGACTGGGGAGCTGAATCATAAGACACTGGACATGATGAAGCAGCCTAGATGTGGAATACCAGACGTCCGTTCATACAGCGCCTTCCCACACAGGCCCACGTGGAAGAAAGAAGATGTGACATACCGGTAACATACATTAAAGCATGTTTTTCTCCCCACCACTAGGAAGCTTTGTGAATGCTAGGCAGAAGTAATGTCAACAGGTTCTTTACTATTTATTTCTGTATTTCTCCATGTAAAAGCTCCATTCAGGACGAAAGGGACAGGAATGTGGGAACTATTCAGGCTTCCAAATAGCGATGAGAATACCAAAATAGGAGTTTACATTAGTTAGCTAACAGATTACTAAATAATATACTCAGTGGATAGAAGGAATACAACTGAGAGTATATATGTTGGGGCTTCTGAAAGACATGAAAGAGAGCTGTGAAAACTTCATCTGTTATGCAGACAAATATTTTGAAAATAAACCACTTAAGAGGCAGAAATTATAATAACTACTGATTAAAATATTTGACCTTGATACCATGTGTCCCAGTAAACATGTGATCTGGTTGCTTTTAATTCCTTTTGTCTTTATTTCACAGGATTTTGAACTACACTCCAGACATGCTGCAAGCTGATGTAGAGGAAGCAATTGCAAGAGCCTTCCAGCTCTGGAGCAGTGTCACTCCTCTGAGGTTCACCAGGGTCTACGGCGGTCAAGCAGATATAATGATCTCCTTCGCAGCTGGATGTAAGGGGACTCTGTTGCCTGGGAATGATAGTACTTGTCACTTTTTCTTCCCAAGATAATTAAAAGCATCTCTTTTTTCCCTCTTTATTTTTAGTTCACGGTGACTTCTATTCCTTTGATGGTCCAGGAGGAACTCTGGCTCATGCCTACCCCCCTGGCAGTGGGATAGGAGGAGATGCCCATTTTGATGAAGATGAAAACTGGACCAAATTTACTACCTATAGTGGTAGGTAACCTTAAATATTGTGTTGCCTGTTTTCTATTAGACAGTGTTGACTTGAAGATGCTGTAAAGTCACATATCCCATGGCAGTAGTTCCAATATTTACTGAGATGTAAAATGTCACTGTGATTAAGTAAAATAATTCTGCATATTTGGATCTGGGCTGCAGTCACAACAGTCCCTTGAAGTTAATGCAGACTGAAGTTACAGCTCCAGTGAAGGAAATGAAGTTGGCATGGAAAAGCAATATTGGTTAATCATAACATCAAAAGACAGGGAATTTTGACCCTCAGATAATGACCTTAAAAGTTGTAATATAACCTCTCACTTTTGTTTGTTTGTTTTTTGCCTGGGTTTGGTTTTTTTCTGATTTAAAGTGATGCTCATGTTTAACTTCTGGAAAGGAAAAAAAAATCTTGAATTGATTGGCAAATATAATATAACAGTGAAGCGTTCTGGTTTCAGCAGTGTCCAGGGATTATGTTACCCATTACTGGTTTTGTGAAGTAGCTACCAGGCATGTAGCATTCCATGTCGATTACTATTCCCAAAATCTTATCAGGTGACTAAAACCTTCTCACCTGCTTTTCAATTGTTATTAACATTAAGGAAACCTTGATTCTTTGTTGGAAAATTTCTGCAACATGGGCAAAAACTGTTCCCAGAGTGGTTTTCCAGTGAGAAATCAATGCCTATAGTTCAAAACTCATTTCTTCTCCAGGAGGTCAGAGAGCTTTCACTTGGGCATGGTTAGATTTTGCCGTTTTTTAAGACCATGAATGATATATCCCACATGAGAGAATGGCGGCTGTACCCCTCTGTGATGGAAAAAATTTATTTAGTGCTTGTTCTTTGTGCTGGATCTTTTTTAGGATACAACTTATTTCTCGTTGCTGCTCATGAGTTGGGCCACTCACTAGGTCTCAGTCATTCCAATGTTTTTGGTGCTTTGATGTATCCTATATATATGGCCACAGATACAAGGCACTACCAACTTCATCAGGATGACATTGATGGCATTCAAGCCCTCTATGGTAAGCAAGAAGCATCATTTTCTAGTGAAAGATGGATAACAATTTATAATGAATTTGCCCAACAGCTAAAATGTACTGAACTTCCTACTACAAGAAAGATACTGAGGTTTAATTTCCTGTTATTATTTTTGGGCAAATCTCTTGGGTTTTTTGTGGCTAACAGTCTATACTGCAAAATGGAATCTGTGGACTGATTCCATTCCAGTTAGTCCAAGTTAGCCAAAAGATCCAAGAGCTTTTCTCCAATGATACCAGAGGAACTGCCCGTGTGTGTAGCATTAAACCCTCTTATCTTCCACAAAAGGGTGGTTATGTTCACAGCTTCCTATACATTCGGCTTCACACAATACAACCTGAAATGCTGTGACATGAACTGCTCTGATCCTCCTTCTAATTCCACACTTATCTGTTTTCCAAAGGACCCCCCAAGGAATCTTCTGCACTTCCAACAAAAGCTTTTCCCCCACAAGAACCAACTGAAATGATACCTGCAGAAGCACCAACTGAAATGTCTCCCAGGGAAGAACCAACAGAAGTGACACCCTCCAAGCCATCCCAAAGACCAGATGACTGTGACCCTCATCTGACTTTCGATGCTATCACTACTCTCCGTGGGGAAACACTGTTCTTCAAAGATAGGTAAGTGCTTTCATTTCCGGCAACATCTTTTTGTGAGACTCACAAAGGCAAAGCGTAAAGTTCGGTTCAAGGAATTTATCTTCCCTTGGTTACAAAGGAAAATATTTCTTTCTGCAAGTGTTAAGGCAACATTTGAAACTTTTCACTAGCCCACCTGGTCTGGGTGAATAACATGGTTTACTGACAAGTGAATATAATGTTTTAATCCATCATACATCATTGTCCATGTCTATTAAAATTATGCAAAGCTGAGTAATTCCAGTGTTACTCCTCAACCTGCAGCTGCTTCACATGCAGCACTGTCCTCATCACACCATCCTGTGTGTGGGCCAGGGAGCTGTGGAAAATGTCACTGGTGACTTTTAGTGTCACTCTGACCTCAGATTCTGCACTAGACCATTGCCCAGTAACGTCTACAGGGAGCCCCTGCTGTAACAGAGTGATCTCATTTTGGGCATGCTCTGACACTGCACTGTAGTGGGTTGTTGGCTGAGCACATTCAGCCTGGTGAGAGCAAACAGCATGTCCGGCCCAAGGCTTCACCCCCTTCTTGGCTTGGTAGTTGTGTTTTGATTGAACAAGCTTCCTTTGATGGAGTGGGTCTGATTTCCCTTCTAAAACACATGAAGAATTGTAGCTTAAAAACGTAATAATTTTCAAGGAGGAGGGGGAAGGAGCAGTTCTTCCTTAAACTGGGTTTAACGTGTTTTCCAGAATGTTTATTTAACATTTGTAACCAAACTGAAATGAGCTGTGCCTACCTACCTGGGTCATGAAGAGAAGAAAGCTGCAATTGTCAGCATTACCACAGATGTTCTGTGTTGTCCTGGACAAATCACCAGGGTGCAAATGCAGAAGTCTACAGGGCCACCAGCTGTAGGTGACCCTGGTTGAGCCAAGGGTTTGGACAAGATGAACTTCAGAGGTCCCTTCCAACCTCAACTATTCTGTGACCTCAAAGCAACCTACAGTGAAGGGTACCTATCTGTGAGGGAGCAGGGCAGAGTGAAGGACTGCATCCCAAAAGGGATGCTGTCTCTGCCTCATAGGGATCATTGGTTCCAGAACCCAGACTGCAGGATTTAAAGGACATTTATGGGCCCCTGATCTCCTAAAAAAGTACAGACAATGAAACACTGCTGGTTTTGTTTCTATCAGCTATGTCTGGCGTAAAAGTCCATATTTCTCAGAAATTGAACACGACACCATCTTCTCCTTCTGGCCATCACTGATAGCTGGCTTTGATGCTGCGTATGAGGTTGACAATAAGGATCAAGTGCTATTTTTTAAAGGTATTTCTCTTACATTTCCATCAGTTTTTTATGAATACGTGAAGTTATAGCAATACTGCTAACGTTATTTAATCATAATGGAAGGAATGTTATGCTAATATTCATATTAGCTCCAATACTAATACTAGCACTAATAGAGGACATTCTTAATATTTAAATCAATTTAAATTTTGAAAATTATGTTGCTGCCATTAACTAATGCTGCTTCACAATGGTCCTACATGGACTTCCTTTGGTCAGTGAGAGAGAAGACCATAGCTGAGACAAAATTGATTGCTACATTACATTATCTAAATACATTTTTAAAGATGACAAACACACCTAAAAAATATATTGGCTTTTAATTATTGAGTATATAATACTCTTAATGACTATAAAAAGTGGGAAATCCAACAGCTGTGAGATATTCAAACTTCTGTGTGCCCTAAGAGGGTAATGTTTTCAGCTGGACATGTGTGCTATTTGGTGGCATTTACTCCACAGAAAGCTCTGGGGCTTTGAGGAAAAGGAGATCAGCCTCCTCAAGAATCCTTACAACTTTTTCTGTTTTCCTGTAGATGACCAGTACTGGGCTGTCAGTGGCTACAGCATAGACTCCGGCTTCCCCAAGCCCATTCAGAACCTGGGCTTCCCCGCCAGCGTCAGGAAAATCGATGCAGCTGTTCATGACCAAAATACCAAGAGAACCTATTTCTTTGTTGGCAACAAGTACTGGAGGTAAGGTTCTTTTCTCTTGGGTACAAGAGATAATCAAAATAGCTTTTTAAATCAAGTTATATGAGTATTTGTACAGGAAGTTCATGTACTCTTTTTGTCAGCCTTATCAGCCACTAAAAGCTGAAACTCAGTTACTCAGGTCTTTTCATAGAACAAAGTCTGTAACACCCAAGTGTTCACTTAGTCTTACCAGGCTGTGATTAAGGGGCAAATGAGCTTTGTTTATTCATTAAGAAGAAATGTGAACTAGTATAAAAATATAATGTAGTATAATTAGTATAAAAATACAGATTGAGTAGACTTTGTCACCATGTCATGTATTCATTCTGTAGTTACTAAGGAGCAAAGTTCTGTGTGAAATTTATAAATAACAAATCAATCAAGAAAGTTAGAGAAAGAGATTAAAGTATTTACTTCTTAAGAAACAGTTCATCTAAGAAGTAATCTTAGCCTAATAATTAATCTGTAATACTATCTTGAAAGAATGTTATTACACCTGAAGTTTGCATTCCTATTATGAGGTCATTTCATAGATTGTGCGCTGTAAAATTAAAATAATTCTGTTTGAATAATTGTTTAAGTTTATTACTCAGTATAGGCCCCATCCAGCCTTACTGTGAGTCTCAGGGAATGAAAGTAAATGTTTTATTCTGATATTCTGAAAACAGACCTACCTAGGCTACTAAAGATGTAAATATTCACACAGACAGGATTTATACAGCTCTATGAGGCACAATGCTTGCAGGTACTGGATTTTCAGCTGAGAGCAGGCATATTTTGTAAAAAATCCATGTGGTTTCAACATTGAATATAACATTCTTATTTTCTGTTTCCATGCAATTTCTTTAGTTTTAATGAAAATACCCAATCAATGGAAAGAGGCTATCCAAGAAAAACAGCAGCTGACTTCCAAGGGATCAGCCTTCCAATTGATGCTGCCCTTCAGAAAAATGGTAAATAAATTTAAATGTATTTAAAAAAAAAAAACAAAAGACCACCCACCAAAGCCAAAAAAATTTATGTTTCAATACATGTATTAAATTTTTGGTTTGATTTTTTTTTAAATCACCCAAGAAAATAGTGAGTGTGTAACAATAGGTATACAAAAATGAAATATTAATTTCTCAGTATTTTGTCCTCCAATTCTAGGATATTTCTACTTTTTCCATGGATCAAACCAGTATGAGGTTGACATCAAGAAAAAGAAACTCATCCGTATAATGAAGAGCAACAGCTGGTTTAATTGTTAGAAATATTAAGTGATGGTGCAGGGGCATATTTGCCATATTTTACCAGAAAGAGTTTTTCATGTTTCTTGATTCTAAAGAGTGTTATTCAGCTGTTCCTGTGCATCTGAGTCTGAAATGTTGGCCTTTGGCAATTCTAATTTAAAATCTTAAAATGTAAAACCTAATGTACAGTTTTAATTTATTTTGTTCTCCAACTATTTATTAATCAAGTTGTTTTTGAGTAATAAAGTATTTTGCTTGAGTTTAGCAGTTCTTGTGTTCTGATTCAGTCCACTGGAGACAAGGCATCTGCTACAACCACACAAAAGCCTGCATGACACCAGGACCCATCAGAATTTTTAGCAGGGCTCAGTGTCTGTGGGGGGAATGTTAAAGAGAAGAAGCAGAGGGGCAGTTCTGACAGTCAATTAGAGATTACCCAGGGGACAGAGGCAGGAAACAAAGACACTCAGGAACAATGTGAGTGAGGCATAAATGGTAAGAGTTCCTACACAATAGTGTGCAATGGGAGAGATTGGAGTCTGTGGCCTCACCCGCCATGACCTCCAGCACAGGGACAGAGGGGTCAAGGCAGGGGTGGGGACAGCTAGATGAGAACACGGCCATGGGCTGAGAGGACCAGTGCACCAGTGCCGCTGAGGGTGGCTTTGATGGACAGAGTCATTGGTACAGCAGGACTTGAGTGACCAGACAGAAGGGTAACGTCCAGTTTGGGGATGGAGGTAGAGTGGGCAGGCAGAGTAGGAAGTGATGGAGATATGATCACAGGGTCACAGGGAGTCAGTGGATTAGCCCTCCTGTGCTGTGACCATGTGCCATGGAAATGGAGTCAGGGCTGGCAGTCCACCTCACAATGCTGGACAAGAAACCACAAACAAGAACCACTTCCCAGAGCAAACAAGCCAAAATGATAAGAAAAAGAGCTAAGGATTTTTGTGTAACTACGACAGATTAATCCTCCAGAGGATGAGTGGTGAGACAGAGGAAAGCACATCAGCTTCCTCCATGCTCCTTGTTAGGGTCCCCCTCACAGGGCAATAGCTCAGTGACTTTAAAAACCCCTTGGGCTGTAAGACAGCTTGGCAGGAGTCCATCCTCTCTTTGAAGGGATTTGATGCCATCTCTTACAACACTGTTCTGATGAAGTGATTGTTCTAGGAAGTCGACTTGCTATTACTCCTCCTCTAAGAGAATTGGAAAAGGCAGAAAGAGAGGATGGGAATGGCTGACAGGGACAGTATTCCAGCTATCACAGCTCAAACCCCATTTGGCAGAGGTAAGATTTGGTCCTGGTCTTCTGCACAGGGCAGCTCCCTCAGCTTTCTGATCAAAGACAGACCACCACCTGTGCCCTCATCCATCAGGGCCAGAGGAAGCCACGTGTCTCCCAGTGCACCCACAGACCCACTGTCCCACTGTGCTCATAGACAAGACCAAAGAAAGGCAGCAGAGATGATGCTAGGTTGGATGCAAACTGGTCTAGAGGAAGGTGTCCCATCCTGTCAAAGGTGGGTTGGAATGAGATTATCCTTAAAGTCCTTTCTAACTCAACAATTCTATAATTTTATGACCTTGGAATATCTCTTCTCTGCCATGTTCTCCTCATCATGCATGTTTTGTGCTATGCTAGGTATGCTCTGAGTACCTCTAAAGCCAGGTCTAAAACCAACCCATGTTAGAAATTAAGCCATGTCTTAAAAGTTGAGTAGTGACACAACAGCTTATCATTGCCACAAGGGATGCACCATGGTGAAGTCATGGACTGAAAAGTGGGTGAGCTCACCTGGCAGCAGTCCAGGCAGGGCAGAGACACAGGAAAACCGGTGTTGCCCCAACATCTCCCAGTGTCTTTCTTAATAGGTCTTGTTCTGTACATAGCCTATCCTGAAGAAACTTCGGTCCAAGGACTTTAGATGCCTCCAGGCTTAGGCAGGGTGCTTGTGAGTACTGTTTGTACATAACTAATGGGGTTAATTCCCTTTGTTTTTAAAAATCCCCACATACTTTGATAACCTAACGGGATACCTTCTTGTGAGTGAAGGCTACCGTCAGAAATCAGGCCTTTAGGCTCTGGTTGTTGGCTGAGACTTGAAAGTGGTTAAGGAGGAAGCAAAAGGAACATTTCAGCAACAGTGAAGCAGAACACTGTTGATGTTTACAATGACTCACATTAGATTTCAGTATTTCTCCTGCATAAGGTTAGTACTATTTTTTTAGTTATGACATCCAGGAAACAGCAAAATTAAAATACTCCCTCCACCTTCAGGTATTAATTATCTTAAACTCACGGTAGCTGAAAAATGAGTGATATTTATTTAGCTGTGAAGCAAAATCTAGCAACTGTAGCCTGGAGCAGAAACAGATGACAACATGCTATGGATTTCACATAGACAAGGGGACTAGTGAGATGTGTTAACCATGGAATTTCTATCTGTATTTCTGCTTTGTTAATGTCTTAAACTTTGAAATGAAAGAACATAGCTTTCAGTTTGGGAAAAAGCAATGAAATTCCTGGCAAAATGAAAGAAGTAGCTCAGATGACGTTGGAAACATTGGAAACAGGAATGCTGGAGTTGCCTGTCTATACTTAGTGAACAAGAGAAGATTTCTTGTAACCATGATTTTGTTATAACTCATAAATTATTGCTGGAATTAAAGGCCTCTTGGGTACAAGCAGGGGAAATTTATCCATAAACGTAATTTCAAGTACTTGTCCTGTATGAATAGGAACTTTCCTTGGAATCCAAGAGCAGGCATGCAAATTAGAAACACAAAAAATAACTTGCTACATCTAAATTCTGGACTGCACAACAGTTGACCTAGACCCAATCCCCTGCACATGAAATCTCAGGCAAAAAATCCCTCAATCTCACTGACAGAGAGCAAGGGTGACCCGTGTGCAAGCTGACTGGAATTGGAGCACTGAATGCTGCCAGTGAATCAGCATTACTGTGCTGGAGACCCACAACTGTTATATAAAAGCCAGAAGTAGGTCACACGCTCACTTTGTCAGCCATAGGACATTTTTGAGGATAGGTTTGTGCTGCCAGGTCTGAGGGTTTGCAGCATAGCCAGGAAGGAGGTGCCAAAGGCACTGAGTTAAGCAATGTTCATGGCAGCACAGGCTGAAGCTGCAGTTTTACAGCTCAGAAGCTTCCCGTGCACAGACCTTCTCTCCCAGGTTTTATTCAGGGGTCCTACACTGCTACCAGAGCTCAGCCTGGCGAGGACATTGAGGATACCAAAGGCAGCAGAGAGGAGCAGTTTCAAGCTCTGAGTAGATAAACCCTTGGCTTTGCACAACAAGCCACCTTAGTTTGATCCTATTGAGGCTCTATGAGATGTTCTTTTTCTTTTCTCTGTACTACATTACTCATTAGTTTTAAAATACATAAACTGTGAATTAGCAAAAACCTTGCCAAAAGAAAGGAGCAAATTTTAACATTTCTTGTCAGTTATATGTCTTTCTCTGGTACAGCTAGCTTAGGGTGGGGCTCTGGGAATGCATCCAAGGCAGAAGATTAATTCCAGAAGAGGGGGAGAGAAGGGCAATCCTAGGAGCTTGGTCAGACACTTTTACAGGTTGAAGAAAGAAGAACATAGCAATTTTCACACTGACTTCTTTAAGCCAAAACAAGAGATTGGCATTATATATTGTGCTACTTCTGGATAAAGTCACCTCAAAGAAGAACATAAAAGAAAATCTCTGTGATTATGGAAGTTTCTTCATAAAGCATATTCTAGGTGATTGATCTCTAGGTGATTGATCTCTTGAGAGAAATGGGGAATAGTAGCAAGAAAAATGAGAAAGAGGTCAACAGAGTAGCAGAAGTATGTCCTTGAGAAGGCTGATAATTAGAAAACTATAAAAATTTCATCAATACCTTCCTAGATGGTTTTGATGGCTTCTAATAGCCCTCTCATTAGAGAGAAAGATGAGCAATGAAAATTTAAGTCCTACAGGCTGGAAAGTTACTTTTACCTCCTAGCACACACGGAGACACTGAGGGAGGAGAAAAAGAGTTGGAAGGCTATAGGGGGGCTGTAAGTACCAGAAGCTATTTCTCCAGAGAAGTATTTAAGCTGCACAGGACAACTCTGCAGCCAGTTTTTAGATTCATCTCACCCACTCAGGTTCACCTCACATAACTCTGTGAGTGGAGCCATTATCAAAATCTCCCTCAGGGGATTGCTTCCCCTTGGCTCAGATGGCCCATTTCTGGGTCATTCCCTGAGCCTGTCCATCTCCTTCCAGGACTAGGGAGTGGTTCTCTCCCTAGTGGAAATGCCTCAGGTAGGTGTCTGCTCTTAGGGCAGGAGTTCAGTCCTCAGTGACCAGATAACCCTTGTGGAGTCCCACCAGCCTTGCCGGTGGCAGTCCCTGTTTCAGCTGCCCAGACCTAGCAGTCACTCATGTCCTGCCTATGGATGGCCCCTGGCACGCTGTGCTCTGCGGATCCTTCTGGTACCAACACAGTGCTCTTCAGCAGGAAATCATTTCAGCAAATACCTCAAGTGTACAGTATATTTACAACCTCTCTTTTCACATGTCTATTATCCCATCAGCTCTGTGGAAGGGGGGTTATCTCTCTGCACATTTAAAGTCCCACCTGCACTGCAGTGCTGCAGGCTTACCCAAAATCCTCTGTCAGCCCCACACAGAAGTCTCGGATATGTAAGACTGTCTTCAGTGGCAGTAGACATCTCTCTTCAGGATTCCCATCCCCACTGCTTTTTCCTCATTTGTGGCAGTGCATAGAGGGTGTGATTGGGCATGGAGGAAAAGTGGACCCAGTCTAGAGTGGACCTGCTGTTGAGTCTCAGCAGTTCTTACCACCAGGGGCAGAAATGGAGAACAGAGGAACCTCTCTGTGACAAGAACAGCCATCAAAGAGTTTGATCCAGAAAACCTCAGTACTTTTTAAAACCTTGTAATAAGTATCAAAGAGGGAGACTGTGAAATACAAAGTCTTTGGGCAATTCTCTGAGAACAGTGGAAAAAACTGCTGAATAAAAGTAGCATGAAAACATCTTGGCTCAATTTTTACAATTTTTATACATGCTGGAAAAAGTATTTTCATTTTTTTGTGTAAATTCCACATTTTCCTGCAGAAAAAAAAAAAAAGAACCTTTCATCCATGTGCAAACTCTTAAAAAAACTGCATAAAAAACCATTTCTTCATCAAGCAAGGAGTTATAGCACTGACAGGACTCTATCAAAGGGAAAGATGGTGGCACTATAACAGCCTCCAAAAAAAAAGGTATAGCTACCTCCCCCCCTCCCCCCCCAAAAAAATTGAAAACTAATTTCTGTTTGTAGTCTACAGTCCTGTAACCTTTTGTGGATATTCATCCCTTTGGGCACTTCAACAATCCTTTTGAAATCAATATTATCTTTGAATGGAAAGCATTAAAGAGATATGCTTTAAGTTTTGGAGAGTTAGACTACATTTGAACAATTAAAAGGTTAATAAGCTTATTAAAAAGAACTACAGGTCTATTATCTTCCCATTAATCATAATTCCACATTGCAAAACCTGCACAAGGGTGGAACCGGATGAAAGACAGCACTGATCTGTTTTATGGCAAAACCCGTGTTTTGCATGTTCTGTCGCTAACTAGACATTGTGAGAATCAATGAGTCAGGGATTGGAAAGCTTTATAAAGCAAACAAATACTATATAAAGCTGAAGCAGGTGTGTGGCAGACTACAAAAAAGACTTCTCTAAAGGCTAGTGAAAATGAGAATGGAAAATTGCCCATTTCTCCTATTATTATGTGCAGCATTTTCCTGTGCTTTTCCTGCAGCTACAAGGCAGACAAAGGAAGAAGGCATTCAGCTTATCCAGGTGAGGAAGACAGATCTCTGGGGAGATGTTTAACTACTGTTGAGCATCCACGGCAGACTGTGTAGCTAGTATAGAGCAGCCAAAGGGCAAGTAGAGTAAATAACTGATTGAATATTTCTCAGAAAGGAGGGGGGTACTGTGATGACAAAGGCTACTTTAGCACCAACTCATTTTACTTTTTTTTAGAAATCAATTCAATCTAATGATGCATTCACTCTGTGTTAATTCTAAAAGTAATTAAACTCCTGAGTCAGTCTAGGGTTGGTTTGTAGTTCAGGTGGAAATGTGATTATTTACATGACTTGTGATATTATGAAACATAACTCTTCATGAAGTAAGTATAGTATTTTTTTCTGAATTACTACCATCTAAAATGGGGGGAAATTGGATACTACTACTGAAATGTTATATTCAGTTATGTATTTCAAACTACTTCCTCTGAAGGACTCTAGGTAACCCTAGGGTATCAGAAAATAACTTATTAAACAAATGCTAATTTTAAATGCGTTTTGATAACCACAAAATATTTATAATGATAATACAAAGTAAAAAACTACCACTAAGAGAAAAATATTCATACAGGCTTTAACAAACTATTATCCATGCTGCCATAGAACAGGAAGAAAAGTACCAAAGGCACATGACTGACTGGTGTTAGTATTGTATCTTATAAGCTTCAAAAGCAAACGCCATTGATTGTTCCATGTTTTGGTTTTTTTTTTTTCATTAGAAGTACCTGGAAAATTACTATGGCTTTAAGAAAGATGGGGAAACTTTTGTTTGGAAAAGTAATAGTGCAATGATCGAAAAACTAAAAGAAATGCAGGAGTTCTTTGGGCTGGAGGTGACGGGGAAACTGGATTCTGGCACTTTGGACTTGGTACAGAAACACCGCTGTGGATTCCCTGATGCAGCTGGCTTCTCCACCTTTGCAGGAGAGCCAAAATGGACAAAACAAGTCCTGACATACAGGTAATCACAATGGAATTCTTCATGTCAAGACAGTGTGCAATACAGAGTGAGTGGTAAGAACATAACTGGTTCTCTCTTCTATTTTAAAGGATAGTAAACTACACACCAGACCTGCGTCCAGCAGATGTCAATGCAGCAATCAGGAAAGCATTAAGTGTTTGGAGCAGTGTGACCCCACTGAGATTCATCAAGAAGGACAGAGGTGATGCAGACATAATGATCTCCTTTGCAGCCAGAGGTAAATCTCTATGCAACCATTACAAGTTATTGCCAAGTTGCTGCAGTACATGGAGCAGTTGAACTGGAATGATTTCTCCCATACATAGCACATGTGAAGTTCAATGTCCAGTTGAACAAGCAGACAGAAACACACAGTTCTTGCTCTAGGTGCTATGGCTGTAATTCTTGACAGACTTTGGGGGTGGGCATAGAGGTAGATGAAGAGGAAGAAAATATAGGGAGCTGCCAGTACTTCACTGCATCTCTACCTGCTATGTGCTGCTCAATGTGTGCATGAACCCCCAGTCAGCTTGTATGGGATTTGTTCTTCAGCTCACAATGACTTCATCCCCTTTGACGGCCCAGGAGGCTCTCTTGCTCATGCTTATGCACCAGGCAAGGACTTTGGTGGAGATGCTCACTTCGATGAGGACGAAACATGGACCAAAAGCATAGAGGGTGGGTAATTAAGTTCTCCAAGCCCTTCCTGAAGAAAGTTGCACATGGAATAAAGGGTGCAATGTTTGTCTCCTCTCTTCCCTAAGAAGTGTTTAAATTGCCACTGATTTGAAGGAGCGTATGGTTTCCATAGCTATAAAAAGCCTCTGAGCCTCTGGTTTAAGAAGCCAAGGCCCCAGCTCAGCTTCTGCCAGGCACTGGGGGGAGACTTATTTTTAAGGGGGCCCCGCTTCTCCCCACTCCTCCAACATCTTCCCACACAGTTACCTTGCTTGCACTGGCCCAGGGTCCTTCTTCCACGCTGAATTCTGCAGGATTTACAGACTATTTCCTTGTACTCTGCTATAATGATTCCATTATTTTTACTACTGACCAGAATTTTGTCTCCAACTGAATTTCCCACAAGAACTTCATTTGCTTAGGCATGCAGTTCTGAAAGCCTCTGACCTACCTTATGCCCTTCATGTTATTCAGGACAAATAAAAAGACAGAGGTCTCCTATTATGTGTTTTGTTTGATGTTTTCAGGCACGAACCTGTTTTATGTTGCTGCCCATGAGTTTGGCCATTCACTGGGACTTTCGCATTCCAAAGACCCCAATGCTCTGATGTATCCAGTTTACAGGAAGTTTGACCCTTCAGTACTCCTTCATCAGGATGACATTACTGGCATACAGTACCTCTATGGTAATTCAGAATTTCTCATCAACTACTACCTATAATTTCAAAGACTTCAGATACCTTTCAGTGACGTTTTTGTGTGCTGGATGTACCTCAGTGAGTTCACACCATAATTTCTTCCGTAAACTGCTTCTTTTAGGACCATCTCCTAACACAAACAATGATCAAAGGGAATCTACTGAGATAAAAGACCCAACTGAGTCAAAAGATCCTGTACTGCCAAACAGCTGCAGCTCCAATTTAAGTTTTGACGCTGTCACCACTTTCCGAGGAGAGATAATATTCTTTAAAGACAAGTAAGTCAGCTTCTGGAAGTAAAATACCTGGGTGTGACTTTTTAAATTATGCCCCACAGCACAGAAAAATAACTTTAATCAGAATATCACCCATTTTAGACAGGGAGACAAGACAGGGGATCAGGAGAAGAGGTGGAAAACAAAAACAAAGAGGGTGGCGGAGAAATGAAGAGAGATAAGTGTAAGGAGGAGGATGACCTTTGGAACAAGGGATGCTGTGAATAGGGTGGGAAAAGATGGTTCCTCTGCACACATGGGCTGTTTTCACTTTGGGCTGTAAGCAAGTCCCAAGTGTTCAGCATCTGGGAGAGTTCAGCTTTGGCAAAACACGTCCCCAGCTCTGGGACACTTCACACCCTCTTTGCTCTCCTTGCTTTGAGAGAGCTGAGGGCTTACCAGCCCTGATGAATACCTGCTTGAAGAGCTCCTGTAGCAAGGGTTTAGTATAATAATAAAAGGAAAGGAAAATTGCACTTTTGTTCCCAAAGTCTTATGCCATACCAGCCATGGGAGCCAGGTCTCTCTAAGCTCCACTTCTGCATGAGGCGAAAAAAACGTTTTGACAAAAGGGTTCGTCTGACCTATTTTAGATGTCTGCACCAAAAAGAGAGCAATCCCGCCATGGAAATAACTGTCTTTACATTAAGTTTACAGGGAATGCAGTGTGGCTAACTCAGGGTACATGGTTGGGTTTAGTCAGATTGATACTGCCCTGGTTGCCATGATGTGGTTTAGTGCATTAATGTGTGTGAACATCTGATTTTATTTAAAACCTGTTCTATATTTACACAAGGTATATTTGGCGCAAACATCCAGCAGTCAGAACAGCTGATTTTGATTTCATATCTTCATTCTGGCCACGGCTGCCACCTGGTGTTGATGCTGCATATGAAATTTCTGAAAAAGATGAAATGGTCATTTTTAAAGGTAAAATGTTGTCTTTTTATTTTCCCATGTTGTGTTCCCAATTAGCCTTGACAGTTTGCGTCTGGTTTCAAAACCACTTAAGCTGTTTCTGTAGGATTCCACAATCTTTAATTTAGACCAATAAATTGGTGTGTTTCAATCACAGAGGTAATAAAAATACTATCCAAGTTAAAGAACACATACCTTATTTTTAATATACACGTAGAAAAATTTCCTTCCCAAAATAAGTGTCATTACTTTTCTTTTTTTCTAGGAAATTAACTACTGAATTTAAGAATGATTCCACATGCTTCTTCCAAGCTTGTGGGAAACTAATATAAATATGAAGAAAGACTGAAATTTCAGTGTTCGAAAAAAGTGATGTGGAGAGCTATTGCCTTTTTTTGGCCTCTAGAACTATTTTCAGTTATTTTCAAGTTCAGTGGTTATTTTCAAGTAACCATTAGCTTTCATAAAAAGGATTGTGTCATTCCCAGAAGAAGATTCTCACAACATGGTGTTATCAACTTTTCTTAATAGGGAATGAATTCTGGGTTGTGAGAGGAGATACCATACTTCCTGGTTACCCCCAAAAAATCTACACCCTGGGCTTTCCAAAGGATGTTACCAAAATTGATGCTGCTTTTCATGATGGAAATGAGGGGAAAACATATTACTTCATAGCGGACAAATTTTGGAGGTAATATTTCCTGTGCTACTTTTCTAAATAGAAGCAAACATAATCACATGATCAATATCCTGTCATGATTTAGGATGCATTAGTCAGACACTTTTGATGATCTCTTTCAGTGTCACAACTGGCTGTGGAAAAACATTTGAAAGGAGGTGGAACAGTGCTTTTAGTTTTCCTATAAGTTTATTTAACTATTTGACAGTTTGTTTATTTGATTATTTGTTTGTTTATTTTCATTTAGCTGTCTTGGTTAAAAAGCCATCGTACAGCTCCACAAGTCCTCTCAGGAAATCAGGCAGAAGTTCACTATTCACATATCAAATATGTTTCTGTGGAGTAAAAAGGAGAATGTCACTCACTTTCCAGTTACTAACAGATAGTTTCATAAAGTTGCTGATAAATGCCATTTACTGCAAAGAATTATCTGCTGTTCATGGTTATTGTTTTTTTGTTTTCAATCCAGTCTCTACTGCTCAAGTTTGTCTTACAGGACACAGATTTCTAACAGCCAAAGGAAGTGCTCCTGTAACAGAAGCAGTAAATAACCTGAATTATTGTAGACGAAAAACAAAACTCCTCTTTCCTTCCACCACAATGCCCAAACCATTGTATATAGAGATCACCCTAGAGTAATTTTTCAGCCACATATTTGTAGCTTAAGCAGAAGATCAGACTTCCACATCTTAGGTCAAACTCTCTCATAACTTGAGTGAAGAAGTGTTTGATCATGAAATCTCTCTCTGAGCAAATTATCAGTAGGAAAAGGCTTTCACAAGCCTTCTTATTCCTGCACTGACAGACAAACTGCACTTCACCAATAATGTAATAGCTTGCTGTAAGTAACTTAAATAAATTGACTTAAAATAGCCTATCACTTCAGAAAAAAACAGATTTTTTCCTGATAAACCTTTCTTACAGAGATATAACATGAAGGCAATCTTTCTATAATCTATTATCTGTGGCTTCTTTAGGCATGGTCTCTTAGAAAAAATATGAAGCAGATTTATGGTGGTGGTTCCAATATTAGATATTCTTAGATATATCTTAAGGTGGAGTAAATAGAAGCAATTGTCCAGCTAATAGAGTAATAATTGATTTATGGCAATAAATTAATGTGTCTCTTCCTACTCTACCTAAATGATTCTGAAAATCTTCAATGAACTCGGTTATCTGTTGACAGGTAGAAGATAATGAGCTGAGAAGAATTAATCATGAGTTGTTTGCGGTTTTCATTGACTCCTGTTTGTTTATCACTTTTCTCAGTTATGATCAAAGAAGTCAGTCTATGGATAGGAAGTCATTAGTGATAAAAGATGCATTTTCAGGAATTAATGGGAAGATTGATGCTGCTTTTCAACGTGGAAGTGAGTAACTGTTCTTACTAAAATCTATATGAAATGCTCGGTGTGATAGGGCTGAGAGTGCTTGGGCAGAGAGAGGCACTTCTACATGATGCTCAGAATCCCCAGGATGACCAACAAGACCCTGAAGCAGTCACTTAACACTCCTGTGCTTCACTTCACCCCCTTGAAACATAGTGAGTGTACCCCTTTGGTGACAGCTGCCCATCTGGAAAGGCCAGCTCTGAGGGACAGATGTATTTGTATTCGTGCTGATGTGCACATCACATTATGGAGATCAACACTCCAGACAGTGATGCCTCAACAACGTAAGGTGTACCTGCTGTGAGTGAGGCTATCATAGCCTGGCCCTCTCACATAAAACAGTCAGCACCAGCTTCTCCTACATGAGGGTGAATGGTACTCAGACAGGGAGATGCTGGACTAGACTCAAGGATACATTCATACTGCCGGATGTCACAGCTTCCCAGTTGCCTCCTTGCTCCTCATCTACTGCTCATCCAAACCCACGCATGTTAATTGTTTCATAGCAAATCTTACTTCTTTCTCCAAAACAAATCTCACACGTTTTGCTGAGAGACCTCACTCCCAGAGGGCAGTGTGGATGTGACTAACCCAGGCTGGGCCTCTCCTTCCCTGCATGGTATCTAGCAGCACCCATCAAGCGAGTACCTGCTCACACTTTGCTGTGCTCTGTGCCACTCTCTGGATTGTGCAATACCTACCCACAGGTGGCTAGAAATGCACCCTGCTGGGGTACACAGCTGGTGTGTAAGAGCAGATATTTTAAGCTGAAGAAACGCACAGGATAAATCTTCTGTGTGACCTTGTGGGGTTCATCGAATACACGATGCAGCATGTGCATGGCTGGTTTGCTGCGGAAGGTGCCCCCATGCTGCTGTGCCATGTTTTGCATGTTTTACACCTGGGAGTAGATGCTATTGGCAGCATAATTGTATCCAAAGGTTGCTTTGAGCTCTTTGAGGATGTTGTTAAAAGTATACTAATCTTTATATCTGCAATATCGTAATTCATCTGTGTTGTTTTTTGTTCGATTTTTTTTCTAGACTTTCTTTATTTGTTCAGTGGAAGAAAGCAATTTGAGTTTGACCTTGATAAGAAGAGAGTTACACGCTTCCTAAAGACAAACTTCTGGTTTTCATGTTAAGAAAATTAAATCTGTAATGGTGTTGGAAAGAAATATTGTGATAGGAAAGCTTTTTCTTCTATAAATATATAAAAATGTACAGGTACTTCAGCACTAGTCAGCAGACATCAGTCCCTGCACAATCTGTGTTTCTTTAAATAACAGAACAGTATTTAACATATTGATATGTACATGTGTATGTAGTTAACATCAGGCTGGCTAGCAGTTTTTACTTTTGATACAAAATTGTGATTGATTTTATTATTTCCGCCATCTTCTTCTCACTCTTCTTGCTGTACGTCACCCTACACAGAGCCCTGCCATGGAGCCAGGAGTCCATGAGGAAGAGCATTTCTCTTCCTAAGGCTAGGATTGCTTTCAACCTGTTTTAGATATTTCAAAGCTAAGCAAGAAGACTTAGCTAGTGCTCATAGTTACAGGGAGACATACAGGCATTCCAGAGAGCAATCCCTCCCAGCCTGAGGTGGGTGCCTAGGGGTGGAAGTGCTTCTTTTTTTCATTGACTGGAGAGGAATTTTATGTTGGACACCTGATAACAGAAGGCTAAATTTAAGAGTGATGAATTCTACCCTAAGGTATTTATTGATATATGTCATTTCCTGTGCAATGTGCTCTCAGGGAGGTTGGAGCAGATGACCCTACTGAGGTCCCTTCCAACCCTACCCATTCTGTGATCAAAAGCTCATCTCCATGGACATAGGAGCAGAGGAGCACACTGGCATGTAAGGAAAACCCAGACACTGCTGACCTGCCTCTGCTCCTCTCAGTTTTTCCTGGGGAGCCCCCAGAGGCTGGGGGACACCCATGATCATGTGTCAATGGGAGAGGGTCCCCATCACCTCACAGGCTTAGGCATCACTGCCAGGGGGGTAGGGACCAACACCCAGAGTAAGAGTGTTTGGGGATTTCATAACATTTATTATGTCAGGTTCAAAGGGGTCTGTGGAAATGTTCAAAATTTATTGTGAGTTGATTACTGGAAAGACCAAAGGCAAGAAAATTGAAGGATCAAGGTAGATTATGAAGGAAAGGGGAAATAGAGAGATATGTGGATGAGAGGGGTTGGTTGTGTGCAAACAGGCTGCAGTCAGCTGCTTCTTTGACCCTGCCCTGCATGTTTGTTCCTGTCTTCCCAGTAAATCACACCTTAGGTGTGGATGAGCTCTTTCTATGTGTGTTTGGGTGAGCTTCAAGCTGGACTGGCTGCTGAGGAGATTAAAAGGTCTGAATGCCAGGAGCTGGAACATGGCTGCAAGCTACAGGGCCATGAATGTTCCTGGGGATACAGGAGGTGCAGGGCCAGCTGCTGTACCGGAAGGGCTGTGTGTCTAAGGGCAGCTCCTGAGCAGCTCCACACTGTTGATGTTTCCATGTTGGTGCTTCACCATGGGACAGAAACACTCATCAGAGTGAGGCGAGCAATGGGGTGAGGCCACCAGTCCTTTTCATATTCGTCCAAGTGCTCCATGTTTTCTGTCTGTGATGGTCTCTGTGGCCAGTGTCACAGCTCTCTGGACCCAGGGGGCAGACAAGAACCAGCTGCCAGTCCCATGTTGCTGACAATAATCTACCTGATGCTGAAGCCAGACATCACTTGGGGCCCACAAGTATTCAGATGGACAGCTAGCAAGACCTAAGGTCTTAGAGAAGGTGTCCTTTCTTTCATGCATGTAAAAAAATCTCTCCCAGGACCCAATGTCTCCCCCTCATTAAAAAACCTCCCCCCAAAAAAGGGAAAAAGCTGAGAAAAAATGGCTTGTTCTTCTACACAATTCTACTTCTCCATGAATCGCAGAATCACCAAATGACTGAGGCTGGTTGGGCCTCTGGAAGTTATCATGTTCAACCTCCTCTGCTCAAGTAGGGCACCTAGAGTGGGCTGCTGTGTCTCTAGGTGGCTTTTGGAGATACCGCTTTTGCACAAAGAAGGAGACTCCGCCACCTCACTGGGCAACCTGTGCCAATGTTCTGTCACTCTCACAGTAAAATAAGTGTTTCCTGATGTTGAGAGGGAACCTCCTGTGTTTCAGTTTGTGCCCATTGCCTCCAGTCCTGTCAGGACAAGGCGATTGTATTCTATTTATGCACAAAATTGTACTGCAAGAATGCAATGAGATATTTCAACACACTTTATGTAACCTTTTTTCTGATGCATTTTTAAAACCCCTGGTAGCAGGGCTACTCAAATGGGGCACTCCAGTCACTGAGGAATCTTTATCTGAATTCTATCAGGGTCAAAAATGTATAATGGCATTGTCAGTCTTGCAAGACAAATACTGCTATCACACCTGCTGTAGAGGTGGCAAACAAGGCTTTGCTGCCAAAGCAGAACTGGAGTCAAAATTATTAAGTTTAATCGCAGCACCTCAAGAAAAGGAAATGAGTAGCTCTGATCAGTGTCTGATATTGCCAAGGTCAGAAAAGCAGGTTCAAGTCTTGTAACTTGAAAGTTTCTGTTGAATTTATCTGGAAATAATTCTGTGCTGTTTATTTTTTCCTTATTAGTCTCCTTGTATTGTTCTTGTTTTCTAATTCTGTATTTCCTTCGTGTTTCTGGTATGGCTTTTTGATTGGTTTCACAGCTGCAAGACTTAATCAGTCCATGATTTCAGCTAAAACAAAGAAAGTTAAAAAGATGCATGAACAGCTTGGCTCACATTTTACAGACTTTTTTTTTGTTTGTTTGTTTTGGTTTTTATTGTTTCTTAAGGAAGTTTCTAACTGTTCTGGTTTGAATAATTTTCTTCTGTTGTTCCTACTGCTGATGCTCTTCTACAGTGTCTGTGCCTTGCACATCACTTCTATTGTGGATCACTGCATGAGACCATATTCTTTTAAATTGGATAAGCTCTTCTAGCTCTGGTCTATCCAACTTTCTTTTGGAAATACTGTCTTTCACATGAGATTATAGCTCTCAGAACAAAGCTTGCTGGTCCTAGACCTTTCATGATTGTTTTGTACTTTTCTGGCTGTCACATACTTGTCCAACTAGTTCTTCCTTGGGTTTTTGGTTGGGGTTTTTTTGATGATTTCTGATTAGTTGGAGTTCTTTACCTATTTCTGTGCACACAGTCATACTAATTGTGAATATGAAGTCTTAGATCTGTGTCAGAAGTAGAACTTAGCTGACTCGAGTACTGTCTGTCTTTATATAGTTTAGCTGGTTTAGTGTTGGATGTTGGTATCATTTTCTGCTTCACAATTCTTGTTTTAAAAATCTCTGGTATCACTAACAAGACAGCCTTACCATTTGAGTGAAAACAAGCTTTTGAATTGAAGGTGATTAACTTGCATTCAATACCCTGTGCTCTTCTAAGATACAGTTTGAGACCTAGGCTCTGAGTTAAATGCATTCATTGTCTGTGGTGCACTCAGTCCAAGCATTTCAGTTATAGTTTTCTCAGTCTTCTAAACACATCAGACTTTTCCATGTTCTAGCAAATTTCTACCCTGTTTACATAGAAACTTGGGTGAAGTCAACAGTCTCTTCACAAGGAACAGGCTTATTATGTGACTCTAGAATTCAGATCACAAGAATTTCTTTGTTTTCTTCTGTGTTTTATATATAATGGTCTCGTTTATTGTGTTTTTCACCATCTTGTCTTGGAGGACATTTTGCCTGCAACTGAATGTACATATTTGCCTTTTCCTTTTCGAGGACTCCATAGCACAACCATCAGACACAATACAGAAGGTCCAAGAAGGAAGTCCCAACACTATTTAACCCAGGAAAAAAACTATTTGGTTTGCAAGTTCTTTTTCTTACTACTTATTGGTTCTCTTGGTTTCACACACTCATCCTGCCTACAAGGGATGAATGACCTTTGATATTGTTCTTGGCAGGATTACAAATATATTATCAAACAAGGTAGGTCTGCGGTGCTGACCTGAACGGAAAGACATTGTGTAGTGATTTAAACACTCAGACTAAGAGCAGGGAGTTTATCACCTCAGTAAACCAGACAAAGGTAACTGATAAGTCCTGGCAGAATAGAATAAGATTAAAATGAGTCCATTTAAATATTGTTTGCAGGAACTTGTTCCTAGTGAGATGTTTGGTTTGGTTAATGGAAATGCTGTGGGTAAAAAACCCTTTCTTGGTGACAGAAACAGCAGATTTGTGGGTTCAGAAGTGTTCAAGACAACTCAGAACTGCAAAGATGAGTGTCTTAGGTGCCATTGGTATTACAGAGAAAATACTTCAAAAGTGCCAAGGAGCAGACTTTGTTTCCAGATAACTCCCTGGAAGCCTCTGAACTTCCGTCTGGCTGCCAGGAAGAAAGCTGCCTTTGCAGGTTCACAAGCAGTAGCTGTCTCACAGGACGTTTTGGCATTTGTGCCATGTATCCAACTGGGGGACTGTGAACCTACAGGAGTTCCAGTATGTCCCAAATGGCACAGATCCCCAGGAAATATGCAGATTTATTTTGTACATCAGTGTGGAGACATTGATCTCTTCTTGCTGCCTCTTTCAGGACAAGTTTTACATCTGCACATCTTGTGTGATAACCACCAAGTTTAGAGGCAAAGGACTCCAACTTGGTGAGGCTGGTTCTGCAGGGCATCCCAAGGCCTTATCTGCCATCAGGGAAATCATGACCTGGACACAACATACCAGATTCCCATCCCAGGCAACAGTCCAACTGCAAAGATGAAGAATGTAATTTGATTTTCCTGTGTTCAGGAAACAGGTGCTTGGCACGGAAAGTGACACTCCTTCCCTTCTCCTTTTACTGAAATCATTGATGATGCCATGTCTGAGACTGTGCAAGTCACTGAGGTGTAACACAGGCGCTGCCCCAGTGTGGGACTGGTCACATTGAATTGCTTTTCTGCAATAGGATAATTAGAACTGATTCAGCACCTGTCATCCTGAGCCCTATCGCAGTGGCCTTTGGACTTCTGAGTGGTTTGAACTATAGAATTGTGCTCCTAACACTGCCCAGCACAGCACCCTGGTTTGTAAACCAAGTGACTGATCATTCCCTTGGAGCAGTGCCAACAGCAGTTCTATAAAGGAAATGTTTTAACACTGGGTGACATGAAGCCATGAGCTTGTGCAAACTTCTGATTTGGAGGCTTGCCTTTGGCTGTTTTATCTCAGTACTAAAATGTAATTGGTTCATTAAGGGAAAACTCCTAATGAACCCTCTAACTTCAAGCAAATATCTGGCAATCAGCAGAATATTGCTGCACAGAGACATGACTTACATCTTTGACTCATTATACTTCACATGAAAAGTGACATCCTCCAAGGAAAATAGCTTATATCAGGATAATATTCTAGGTTTGCAGAAAGATTTTTATTTTATTGTTTCAAAATAGATTGGAAAGATGTTAGAAGACTAGGATATACATAAGAGCACGGAATGGAAAGAAAAGTACTTCCTGTGGGAATGATGACTACTCTGTAGTGCCACCTGCTATTGAGAAAGCAGTTGCAAACATCACTGTTACAAATTGCTAGCAGTAAACAATTCTTAGAATTATGAGGTACCACTTTTCATTTTTGTAACAGTAAAATTACAGAACTACCAATCAAAGTTCCCTTTTCCACAGTAATTTTGTAGTGAGAAGCTTGATTTAGGGAAACCCCACTATGATTCACACTGTGAATTTATTTTTTCCTTATTCAGTCAGGGGTGTGGGTGGAATTCATTAGAACATGTTACCAGAGGTACTAAGGGAAAAGGGAAATAGCTTCAAGAGTCAAATCCAAGCCCTAGGTAAGTGAGGTACAAAGTAAATCGAAATCACTGAGACAGAAAATTGTTCAAGGCTGGGAAATTCTTCTGGGAAAATATGCCTCCTCTTAGCACCTCTGCCTAAATGTCTTTTTCAGTTAATGCTGAAAAGGGAAACAATGCTGGGTGGACCTCTGGCAGTGCTTACATTCCTGTGCAGACCTGGTGAATGAGGAACAGTCAGTAGAGAACCTAGAAAAGTGACATGTTGAGGTCTCTTGTCTCAACACAAGGAAAAAGGGTGCATATTTGCTGAGGAAGAAGTGTGCTAATACAGGGAGACACAAATCTGTACTGCATGGGTGTACACTGGGAAAACCCTTGAAAGCACTGGCTTAACAACTGTGCCACCTCCTCTCCCTTAGCAGTGGTTTAGCAGATGGGTACCAGACCTAGCAGGGTGATTCAGGGTGAGTGAGGCACTGATGCTTTTGATTACATGGAGATTTTCCATGTAAGCAGCTCTGGAACACCTCCGCTATGAAGACAGGCTGAGAGAGCTGGGAAGAGAAGGCTTGAGGGACACATCATGGTGGGCTTCCAGTACTTAAAAAGGACTTATAAGAAACAGGGATCGGGACTTTTTAAAAGGGAAGACAGTGATAGGACTAGAGCAAATGGTTTCAAACTAAAATACAAGACATTTAGATTAAGTCTTAGGAAGAGGTTCTTTGCTTCGAGCTTAGTGAGGCACTGGAACAGTTGCCAGAGAAGTTGTGGACATCCCATCCCTGGAGGTATTCATGACTAGGTTGGATGGAGTTTTGAGTAACCTGGTCTAGTGAAAGGTGTCCCTACCCATGGTAAAGGGGTTGGAACAAGACGACCTTTAAAGTTTCTTCCAATCCAAGCCATTCTATGATTCTAAATTTCTATGATTTTAAGCAAACTCCAGGCAGGGACAGTGTGTTTGGAGTTGTCCAGATCTGGTACCCTGATGGATCTGAGGCTGCTGCAGCTCCCTGACCCCAGGTCCAGCAGTCAGGCTGTGCTTGTACCTCAGTAGGTACATGCACATATACAGATGTACCCAATGGACTTGCGTGCACCCTGGCGTCTTTCCAGTCACAGCACCACTGACATAGGGGCATCCAGCCCCTGGCCACACCCCAGAGGCTCTCACTGAGATCCCCCAGACAGGATAGAGCCACTCACATAAGAAAATAACTAGAAATGGGGTTTAGTGAGAGGCCAGGACAGTGCCAGTCAGATGCAGGTACAACTCAAAGGTCCCACCAGAAAAATGAGGAACTATGCAGACCCCAGCTGGCACTCAGTAACAATTCTCATGAGACCTACTCCTCTGAGGAGGTCTCAGTTTCGTTTTGGCATATTCATGTCTCATTCTGTTGGGATCTGAACCTTTGTCTGGGGGCAAGTGCTCGAGAAGGAGAAGGTGGTGGTGTGCTAGCTGTCACACCATGGGAAGGCAGATGACTGAGACCTGTCCTTCCCTTGAGTGTGAGCTCAAGGGAGTTGTGCTAAAGGACACGCAGTAGGAAGTCGATGCAGATGGTGAAACGGGACACAATTTTGTAGCCCAGCACCATGGAAATTCCCAAGACAGGGGGAAGCCACTGCTTCTGCTTCCTCTTCCTGATGCTGGTTGAAGTTTTTCACTTGACGAATCCTCAAACACACAAAGAGTTCCCCCAACCAGTTATGGATCCAGGACCTTCTAGTCCTTCCACTGGCTGCTTTGGAAAGTAATTTATTTAAAGCTTCATAGAAAACAGCCAGATGTCCTCTCTGACCCTCTGCCCAACTCAGTATCCTCTTGATCACATTAAAATTCGGCCATAGACCCTTCACAGAAATCTGCAAGGCAGAAGAAACTCTCTGTGAAAGCCACAGCACATGAGTGACTTCCTTATGTTCCTGTCTCAGCCACCCGGACACATCTGATTAATGTGCTTCTCTTCTTTGTGTATATGTGTTTAAACATGTCCATGATGCCTTCAGAAAATAAAAGGGGGGGAAAAAGATAGAAGAAATAAGAAGTTAACTACTTCTTATGGAAAAAAAATAAGAAATGAAGGTATTGAATCAGGAACTATATAAACCGTCCTAAAGAAACACAGGAAGGAGAAAAATTTCCAGGGAAATAAGACTAGTTTAGAAACAGAGTTAGAGGAGTTAAGCAGCATTTCGTGAATCCCAGAATCCTTTGAGTTGTAGCCAAGTGTTTGGAGAAGTATCCAACACAAAAAATTCTTTTTGTACATGTCTGAATCAAGATAGATTAAGAATAACCAATAATTAAGTCTCCTTGGACTATGAACTATGAAGTTGAATTTCTTTGGTCTACAGCAGCTGTACCCTTTGAGGGTCTCTTTTCCTAGTCATTTCATACCCCAGCTTCTGCTTTTGAAGTGTCCTGTATTAGCTTCAATCAATCACTCCAGGCAAGATATGGGACTCACATTAAAAGATAGAAGGTAATTTATTTTTCCCAGGAATGGTGTAAGCTGTGCTGAACCTAGATATAATTAGAGGGTGCTACACAGTAGTGAGTGTAGAATCTCATGCTGAGTACATTATTTTTCACGATGTTTGGGGAAGTAAGTGAAGAATTTCCGAGCATAATTAAAATAATGGTATTTATTTGTATTTCTCCCTCTCACACAAACATTTACTGTTTCTCTTTTAAGGTTTATAAGGAGGGTCTTTACCTCCAATAAGGACAGAAACATCGAAACCATCCTGAAAGATGTCCAGCTTGCACCTGACAGCCTGCAGAGTTAGCAAACACACATCCCCTTCAGGCCAATTACTCTGATGCTTGCAGATAGAAATGTTTTCCTCAGTTTAGGAGTCTACATTGTCCAGGATATTTAAACTTCTCTTATCACTGTTAGAGACCCAGCCAATACAGTCAATGTAGTATAGAGAGCAGTTCCCCTCATCTGCAAGTCCGTGTCATGTGGTCAGTTGAATCACTCTCTAGAATTCGTTGTCCAAAATGGGAACTTGGAGACCTAAATAACTTACAGACATCTACACAACAAAACACTTAAAGCAGATTCCACCTCATTACCCATTTGCCTGTACTTGAGACACCCACCCAGGGTTGGCTGCCATGACACAGGAACTATGGAGACCTGCATCCTTCAGGGCAGCTGGAGATCAGATGTGATTCCCTAGAGAATTTCAAATAACACTAATACTCAGGCAGTTGAATCCCAAACCTCGTGTCTAAACTTAATCACTGTTGTTAAGACCTCTCTAGAGTCTTGGAGACTGGACACTGCGAAATTTTTATTAAAAACTTTCTTATATTTACCAGCTTTTATCATGGCTCCTCTCACTCTTCCTTCCGTGAAAGAGTGAACACAGAGTAAAAAAGGGTTACTTTAATCTTCCTTTTCCACACTCATGAAAATTCCTGTTGTATTTTGTGGAGTCTTCCTCCCAGAGCTCATCTTTCTCTGCTTGATTCCAAACATACTGTGGCAGCTGAGACCTTATCCATGCTGGCAAGAGTAGAAATGTTACCTACCATGCATATGGGAACCCAGATTAATCATTCCAGTAGCAAGACCGAATTCGTTAATATCAGTTTAAAAATGTTGAATCATTTTAGCACTCATTTCTGCTAACATCATAAGATTGTTTTAGAGAGAACTGTTAGATAACTGATAACAGTCCTCCTGGAGTTATGCTGCTGGTTATTCCTAAATAAGATTGGTTCTTTGTACTGTCATTTGTCTTTTGCTGTTATATATTGCAACTTAATATTCTATAGTCTGTTTAAGACTAAATCATATGTATCACATATAGCATAATTTGATTAATTATCATATAATAGGTTATGTTGCTCTTACATGTTATTTCTTACTATTTCTCCAGTTTGTCAAAATCTTGTGCCATAAGTAGTCTAAATTCCTGATTCAAAAAAAACAAATGAAATTTAGTTCCACATTTTGCCCAAAAAACATTTCCTTATTTATTAAACATGCTATAAAATTGCCCAAACCAGAAGGCTTGGGCAAAATAAGGATAGTGATATTAGTTAAACACCTTGCGTCACTACCTGATGATGAAACTGCTATGCATCATTTTTACTAATCAGAGGATATTATACAGCATGAGTCAGGCTGTCACTGATTTACTATCAGCTATATAAACACAGCTGAGAAGTGTGCTCAGTAGATCAAGAGTGAAACTGAGGCAGACAACCTCATATGAGGATGAAGACTTTTGCAATTCTCCTCTCGCTATGTGTGGCCGTCTCCTCTGCATTACCTGTGGCTCCAGAAGCAGAAGATGAAGGCAAAACCCTACAGCTTGTAGAGGTAAGTATTTTTTTCAGTGCATATCTAAGGGAAACCTAAGGTAGTCTGGGAGATAACTATAATTGCAATTCATGGAATATGGCTGGAAACTTAAGATGTACCATTTTGCAGAGGTTTCAAGATAAAGCTTTTCCTATCAGCCTAGAAAATGTGTGAAAATTATGTGGAACTTATTTACCCAGAAGTCATCTGAATGTTGTGTACTTCACTTTTGGTGTTGTCAGTAAGGTAATAACGAAACTACTGAGGCACGAGTTCTAGCAGCAATAGTCAAACTCAGCAGCAATTTACATTTCAGAAGGTGCTTTGAAACTTGTGATATGACTCGTCTTAATAACACAAGGAAGGAAACTTGCTTGAAGCAGGCAAGTTTTTCCATGTTTTGGCTGAATAGGTCTTTTATAGAATATTTTGGAAAAAGGGAACTCACATAGACACAACATAATTTGTTGTAGACAAAATTGTTGAAATTTATTAGGAAGGCATGAGCTTCTAGTATCATATTCTGTCGCTAAAAATAAAAGGCCTTATTCGCCCAGTCTGACTCTCCAGCAGTAGTGACCTGCTTCAGTGGGAGTCCTGGCTGTGTGGAGTCTCTCTGCCAGCCTCAATTTCCTTAGATGAGCCCAGTTATAAGCTTCCTTGTAAGCTTTGCTGTTAGAGTAATTGAGCAGAGTAAATAATGTAGAATTAATTATTAATAGTAGATATTAGATTTTCAGGACATTTCTTGATATGTTTCTTCAGTGAAACAACAAATTCAGAAAACTATAGGAAAAGTGTACTGAAGAAAATAGGTTGTTGTTGGTCCTGGTAAACACAGGACACGTCGATATGGAAATAGTTAAAGACTACTTGGAAAATTTAAGTGCGGCCAAAGACAGTACTGACAATTCATAATGCTCTTGGTTTTTTTTTTAAACTCTGATTCAGAGTTATCTACAGAATTTCTATGACCTTCAAAAGGGCCACCATCCCCATTTAAGAAGCCATGGTAAAAACCCCCTGACTGCAAAGCTCAAGGAAATGCAGTCATTCTTTGGACTACAAGTGACTGGAAAACCTGATCTTGACACTTTGGAGGTGATGAAAAAACCCAGGTGTGGTGTACCTGATGTAGAGCAATATGTGTTCACACCAGGAAATCCCAAATGGAAAAGAAATAATCTGACATACAGGTAATCTTTCCTAATCTGGTTCAAAAAGATATAAATCTAGCACACCAACTTTGGGATCTGAAGGAATTATGTTATGTGATATATGGACATATGGAGTGATCTAGTGATTTCTGGAAGAAGACAGATGCTTTAGAAGGCAGTATCTAAAACAAAGCCTTTATTAATTTTCATTCATGAAAGATATGTCCAAGATTTTTGACTTTTTCACAAGTAACTACATTTCAGCTAAAATGCTGAAATTTCAACTATTTCCTAAACAATATACTATGTGTTGGGTTATCTTTGAAGGATTTTGAATTACACCCCAAAGATGAGACGAGCTGATGTAGACGAAGCAGTCAGAAAAGCTCTCAGTGTCTGGAGCAACGTGACACCATTGACATTCCAAAAGGTTGAAGACAAAGAAGCAGATATAATGATCTCTTTTGCTTATAGAGGTAACAATGATAATGTGGGATATTAAATACCCATCTGAAGTCATAGAAGTAAGTTAAGATTTTAACTGATTTTTTACCTCTTCATTTTAGACCATCGCGACAATTCTCCTTTTGATGGTCCCAATGGGCAGCTGGCTCATGCATTCCAGCCTGGCGAAGGTATTGGTGGAGATGTGCATATGGATGAGGAGGAAGCTTGGACAAAAGATGGAAGAGGTAAGCATTTTGTAGCTGAATCTATATAGTTTTAACCTCGTACAGTCTTACCTCATGTGATGCTTACTATTTCATGAGCCTTTCTACAGGCAGAAAAATGAGCAAAAGGGACAGAGCTTTTCATTTATAATTGCTTGCGCTTTTTTTGTTGTTGTTTTTAGCTGCCATTTTTAGGCATGAACTTGCAGAAAATAGATTTTTTTAGATCACAGTGGCATTTATAATGTCATATAAATATTTAGGTTTAAGGGTTTATAATGATTTTAAGGTCAGCACTTTAAAAATACCTTTTTGTTCAGAGGAAAACTAAAACTTGGATACAAGAAAATCACTTCATAGACTTCTGAAGGCAAATTCTTTCTTTTTCTTAACCTAGCACTTCAAAATTGGGTGCTAACTAGGGTGTTCCAAGTATCAGCAAAACTATAGTCTCATTGTTTGTTTTGAAGTTCGTTTTCTGTTGGATTATTGCCAACAATCTCTCAGCATGGACATGGTCCTTGATCTGAGCAGTTTATGTGATAGCAGGGGAAACAGCTCATGTTTAAGACAAAAGGACTCTAGAGAAATGACAACGAGACCACAATTAAGGCCAGGCATTCTTTATATACTGTTATAGCTCTTCTGTTATAATGGTTTTGAGTTGTTATGATAATATAATTGCTTACAGTCTCTCTTGTACCTCTAGTGTATTTTAGAATAAGTGTTTCCCATTTAGTGAACTGTGCCAAGTATTGAAACAGATTTTATCTTGTTTCATATGGTTTTTACCCTACAGGCTACAATTTGTTCATTGTTCTTGCCCATGAGCTTGGCCATTCACTGGGTCTGTCTCATTCAAATGATCCTGGAGCACTGATGTATCCAACTTACTCCTACACTGACCCAAATGAATTCCTTCTTCCTCAGGATGACATTGATGGAATTCAGGCCATCTATGGTAAGAAATAATATATTTATTTAATAGAGCTATTTTGGAGGCTGGTAAATGGTGAGAAAATATGTATTTATTTAATATTTCTACTTCGGAATCTGGTGAATGATAAAACTACGGTATTTAATATTCCACCAAAGTGAGAAGTTTAACAGTTTCTGAAAAATAGATAACAAAAGAGAGAAAATTCCCGGAAGCAGACTTCAGCTGAAGTCCAGTTCCACAAAAATCTCATTTTGGAAAAGATGAACACAACTGGTTTTATCAACATTAGAATTCTGCATTTTATGACAGACTCTTACTTTAAAATTCTATCATTTTTCATTTTCTATAAAAAGTGGGTTTTGGGTCCTCAGAGACCTTCTGAACACTTTCCTTGTCTTTCTCCACACTATATCATACATATTCATCCTACAGGACGGTCTAATGCTGCTGTGCAGCCAACAGGACCCATAACTCCAGAAGCTTGTGACCCAAATTTGACATTTGATGCTATTACTACCCTACGTGGAGAAATGTTCTTCTTCAAGGGCAGGTAAAAACAATAAGCATATATATTATTTTTTTAAAATATTCACCAGTTTAAAAAAAAAACATGAGGGAAAACTGTCCTTTTGGAATGTAATACAAAGAGAAGAATTAGAAAACCACCATGTATTTACAGAAGTGAGTTCTCAGATCATTAAAATTAAGAAAGGTGACGTGGGCTTACAGGTTGTTTTCCAGCTGTTCTATCACTGTGGCCAGCGCTGTGACAGACTTTTCTCTGAAATCAATTCAATTAAGTAGCAAAGCAAGAGCACTCACGTATCCCTTAGCAATATGTCCATGGGTCCCACACTCATCCTCAGTACAGGAGCAGGGGCAGAACTGAAAGCACTGCCAGGGAAAAGGATGCCTGAGCCTTATTGCCCTAAAGAGAAATAGAAGGTCTTTTATTCAATTTGCCTGATTTTTAGCACGTAATTGAGGTTCTAAAACTGCAAATGTCCTTGCTCTAGAGTTCTTTCACATGCAGTGGACAGGGGTATTCACATCCAAGTAGCCATCTCCCCTCTGTTGTACTCCAGGAGCTATAATAATTATTCTGAAGTTTTCATAGGAGTGGAATTATTTTATGACATAAATTTTGTTTAAAACAGATACATGCTGCGCAAGCATCCTACAAGGACAGAGACAGAGCTCAATTTTATCTCACTGTTCTGGCCAAGGTTACCATCAGGAATTCAAGCTGCTTATGAAAACGTTGACAGGGATGAAATTTTAATTTTTAAAGGTAATTGAATCAGAAGTTCTCCACTTTTTCTGACCTGTTACTTCCTGCTTCTTTACAGACTATGCAGTTACAGAAGTTAAAGTGTTTTTAAGGAAGTAGAACAGATAATCTTACAATTCTGAAAATAATTAAACCAGAGGATCATGTTGCTGTAATTCATCTTCAGAGGTCATAATCTAGAAAACTTGCCCCTCTGTTATAGTTAATGCCCTGACAAAACAAGTCATGAAAACAGCTACCCTTCTTCAGGCCTAGCTCTCTTCAGGTAGCAGCACTTCACTTTGTGCAGAACAATTTTTACTGAATTCAATTGACAAATACAGGCATTTTTATGCCACAGTTACTGATATGCTTGTTAGTATTTGTTATATTTTGAAAAAAAAAAGCAAAAATATGTTGGTGGAAAATTCTACTATGAGAGGAAAATTGTTCACTGAACTAACAATGAGTCCTTCTTTATAAAGGTCTCAAATAAATTCATTATACACATACTATAGTACATGACCTATTACCATATATAAATATGTTCATTGCATCTAAAATTACCAAAACATTTTGATTAGACATGTGCTTTTCTTAATAGTTTAATTTGATGCACATTGCCTAGTTTTCAAAATATTACATGGCTATATAATCAAATAGCATATTACAGGAATTTAATAAATTCAACACCCCAATCCAAGGTCAATGGTTTAACTCATCAACCTCCAGCACTTCCCAAGTTGTTATCCAGACAAATACCTCATATTTATTTTTTAAAACTCTGGGAAAAGTTCTATCCAATACACCTAATAATTCTAATGTTTTATTCTTAAAACAAAAGCCATTTCCTCTGTCTTCATGATGTAGTCCCAGCGTAAGAATTAGAAACATTTTCTAAAGTAGTAAACTGAAAGGAATAATACTGACATCTAGACACATTGTCTTCTACACATCTGAAACACAAGTAAATGCTGTTTATAAGCAGCAAAAACAAATGAAATTTGCTTGTATTTTTCAGAGGATAAATACTGGGTTGTCAGGGGATATGACGTTGTACCTGGCTATCCCCAACCAATCTATCGCTTGGGGTTCCCGAAGACTGTTAAAAGAGTTAATGCAGCTTACAATGATGAAACCACAGGAAAAACATACTTCTTTGTAGCTGACAGATACTGGAGGTAAGATATAATGTTCATTTACCAGAAGGCATGTTTTCATTTCCCTGGGGACTGATGTATTACTATACAGTTTGAGCAGAATGATGCTTAAACCAGGTATATTCCAGAAATTTAAATGTGTTTCTTTAGACTTTAAAAAAAATTAAGCATTTGCTAGAAAATGTCACGTTTTCATTATAATTTTTTTTTTCCCCGAACATTAGATTCCTGTAGCAGTAATATAAGTAATAATATTCCTGTAGCAACCCAATAAAAAAGAATGGGTTTCTGGTAGATTACTCACTTTTTCTTCACAACAATGCTGCTTTTTTGTGTGATGTTTTGATAGTGTCTACTTTTAATTCACTTTCAGGCAAAATGAGCCATCAATGCAAAGTGTTGTAATTGAATTCCTCTATGAAGTAACTACAAATATTCTCCAATTTTAAAGTTGCTTGTATTTCTAATTGAAGCTCATGACAAATTTCAGAGAGCAATTTTGTTTGAGAAGTCCATCATTGACACTAATTCAGCTGTGGTTCAGGACTGTGTTAATGTTCTCTTCTCCAAAGTTTTATGTTTTGTTTTTATGTTGAACTGGATATTCAGTGCCTTGAAATAGAAATTCATTTTATGTGCAAGTGATGCCCAAGGCTCTGCTAGTCCAGAAATACATTATTAATTTCTGAGCTTTGTTTCCAGGGTCCCTGAGAACATTGTGACAAACTTTACCATTGGTACGATTTTCAAATCTCAGAGAAGTCTCTCAGAGAAACTTAATAATAAGAATCAAAAAGCTACTTTAGTAATTTCTCTGAGACTTCTTGGTAACAGTAGAGTTGCAAGTAAGAATTTGCTTTTGACTTTCAAAATATTGTCCGCTTCCTCACAAGCTGTAATGACATTTCTTCTTCTAAGGTATGACGAAAAGAAAAAATCCATGGATCATGGGTATCCCAGAAAAATAGTTTCCGACTTTGGAAAAATTGGCAGAATTGATGCTGCTTTCCAGAAAGATGGTGAGTGAAACATACCTTTAATCTGTGTTTACGTAAATATTTGGGCTTCCATAAATAGAATAATGTTTTTCAGAAAGCTATTATTAACCTTAATGACAAGGAAATGAAAAATACCAGGTATACATGAACTGTTTATAATGGGGATTTTTTTTTTTTTCCAAAACACTGTAAAAAAGTCACCTATGAAATATAATTGGATTAAATTTTACTTCTAGGCTATGTGTATTTCTTCCATGGAACAACTCAGTTCCAGTTTGATCCTCGTGCCAAACGGATTGTTCGACAAATGAAGAGCACCAGCTGGTTTAATTGCTAATTGCAATGTTTTTCCATGTGCACACTGTATGTTTTATGTGCTGCATTTTTCAGCATTTCATGATTCTCGGGTCAGAATGGATTTCTGTTAAAATTCTATGGGAGTATAGTCTTAATAATTATTTATTTTAAACCAAATAAATTTATATAATTTATCACAACTTCTCCTGTTACGGTCAAGTTTCCTAATAAATTATGTTTCTCATATAATTGTGTTCTTGATGTCTTTTTTGCCCTGATGCCCAAGAGCCAAGTCTAGTTTTCAAACACTAAAATTGTGTTCTGGCAGGAAATGTCAGGTTTTTCACAAAGACAGGAAAAGGAGCACACGCCTGTCTCTGAACCCCTCACACCACATAAACCCTGGTGAAAATCTGAGGGTTAATTAGTTGGGGCTCATTATCATCAGTGTACAGATCAACTTCCACTTTCTATTCCTCTTTCCCCAACTTCCGCTCTTAGACCACTCTCTAGGGTGTACGTCTTTGCAACTGTGGGCAGAGGGCAGGGGGCTGGGGGGAGAAGGAATATTCTCATGGTTTTGGGTTTAGGAACAGGTTTCAAGCCCAGAAATGCAGAAATGTAGATCATTTGCTCTCGGAGGTAGCCACCTCGTATAACAAACAAATAAACCTCTTTAACCAAGGCTCTTTCAAGTGCTTACTACTCCAGTAGTTACTAAATCCCCCCTAATTCCAGTGGATCAAAGAATCAAGAAGTTTACTTAAAAAATGAAAATTCTTGGCCAAAAATACTTCTGATATAAAAATTCTTTAAAAAGATTGTTTGATTTCCACCTTAACTATATTTTTTGCAAATGCCCTCAATTAATATTTGAAGGGTGTTTGAAAGGTTATTCACTTTCTCTTTAGTCTTTGTAGCTCAGCTGATAGCATGAGAAGCCATATGAACAGAACAAAATGCATTATATTTTATAACATCTGTATGATTCAACTCGCTCCTATATTTTGAGAAAATAACGTGTAATCTCATAAAAACATACTGTTTCATTTTTCATTACTTATTTGTCTGTACTAGAAGGCTATTAAATTTTATCCTTCATAAATAAAGAACAGACTTGGTAGTTCTCTTTATTAAATTCAGCAGTATAGATTAGTCTAAATACTGTTCAAAGATAAGAAATTGTATAATTGATAATAACTTGATCATATACTTTATAAAACCTAAGAAAATACTACAAAATAATAAAAATAAATTGCAGCAAGTCAAAGACTTTAATTAAGAAGTTAATTTATGTGAATCCTGTTCTCACAAGGCGTTATAGGTACTAGTTCTTTAATATCAAACCTCAGTAGCAATTCTATTGAATCCTATTTTCTTGTGTAAGCCGTTGTTAGTGAATGACAATTAAACCAAAAATCGGTTTAGAAGTGTATAAATCTAAATTGATTGTGTTGGGGCTTTTTTAGCAGGGATGTTTTACAAATATAACACAAGATTTGCAAGCAAAGATATTTATTACTAGAACAATTTATATTAAAAAAGAAACAACTGAGGGCATATGTTCCCTGCACATATGAAGTAGAAGCACAGGATCTCAAGGTAATGCCAAAAGAGCTTCTCAGATTTAGAGCAGAACGCTAGTCCCTCTCTAGAAGGAAATAGTAGTGGGTACTCACGGGGCAGAGAAAATGTTAAATGGAAGATGAGGGGTAAGAAGGTGGCTATGTTTTAGAGGAAAGAGAGATAAAGGGTAATTTACAAACCATAGAAGCTGAATAAGTTAAAAATAGGATGAAGTTTCTCATGCATATATTTAGTCCATGCCTTTTGGCATCCTGTGAAGTTGCAATTTTTAGTTGCCAGACAGAATTTTGAAATTCACTTTGTGGATTTCCCATGAGCAGGAAGATGAGAGCTCAAAATGAAGTGATTTCTTTGTGAGGAATCTGCCCCATGCTTATGTGAGAGAACATTTCCTCTGCCTGCGTGAGCGTAGCGATTGCTCCATCCCAGCCACACCATGAAGAGGAGGGCACTTCTGGTGCTGGCTCTTGTCTTCCTTTAGGCACAAAGCAGGCTTTCAGTAATTAGGAATTGGGGTGTTATTTCCAGCTCAGTCCATACAAGCACCTGCCATTTGCTTACTCCCTTTTAATAAGTTTACCTCTATTTGCTAATTATTGTACTATGTTAAAGTACTGTACTCCTCCCCAGGGTCTTGCTACAGGTTTGATGTGTAGTTGTAGCCCATATCATTACTAAGACACATTTGCCCAGACAGGAATTTAATTCCCTAAACATGATCAGTGCATCTGAGGTACTGTAGGGTCTCCAAGTAACCCATGCAGGTATGAAACAGGACTCCTGGGAGCCCGTCACTTCCCAAAGACCCACAGAGACTGTCTCTAGGGACCTGTGGTGGGGTGGTTGAATCCTGCCCTCACAAGCTGCAATCTGATAAAAGTTTGAGTCAAAGGGTCAAAGATAGTATCTGAACCATTCACCTGTGCCCCATGTTTTTCACTCAAGCTGAGTAACAACGCAATTTTATCAGCTCTGTGGAAGGATTGAGCCTGAAGAGTAGTGGCTCAACGCATCTGCCTGAACAGTTCTCTAGTACCATTAAAGTTCCTTAAGATTTCCGGTTGTCTTCCAACTACCAATCTAGAAGACACATGTCCTCTCTAGGTGCTGGAACACAGCCACCAGCATGAGACATCTGTCTTATGTTTTTAAATAGATATATTTTTTTTGTTTCAAAGGTTTTAAAGCTAGAAGGTATGACAATGGTGCTACAGTCTGATTATGTTCATGCATATGTCACAAAAGACAAACACTGTTCTGGGGCTTTTGCACCCAACATGTTTTCCCCTGGCACTAGTATACATTCTTGGAAAACATGTTTCGGATGATATGAATTAAATTTTATAGAAAAATCAAGAACTATGGGCAGATTTGATATGAGCTGGGAGAATTGGTTATCTTGCTTCCCACTGTGGCTGGCTATCAGATCCCCACAGCTGTCTGCCATGTAGCAGTGAAGGATAGAGACAATAAGAGCAGCTAGGTTAAGATCAGCTGCACCTAACTTTATGCATTTATTAGTTAAGCTTTCTTCTACAGAAAACAGAGAAATACATATCTCTGGAGAGTGATTCAACCAACTATCTTAGAACAGGGTCATCTGACCTCTATAAGTATCTTCATTTAATCTAGAGAAGTTTAAACCAGTAATTTAGACAACATTTCTTGTTTCAGCTAACATTAGTGTTTGCTCACAAGACATTTGAGTGACAAATAAGGGAGATCTACATCACATAAAGCACTACCAGGGTTTTGCAACCTGGCCACCTACACAACGCAGCACCCAGTTCCCACAGCCCATGGGAGACAGACCTGAAAAAGTGTTTTCACAAGTGATGTTTCACAAACAAGTCTATAGTTGGCCTTGGGGTCTGGGAAAAGAAGAAGCTGTATAAGCAGCTTCTGGTTACGGTTTCCTAACACATAACTTTGACATTTAGTAGAGTTGGTCAGTGTTTACCTCATGACTTCTTTTCTCCTCTTAGCAGTAATGTGACCTCTGTTTTAACCCAGAAAGTTCACTGCTTATCCTCATCACATCAGTAGTATCAAAGATGTTACTCAGAGCATCCCAGGAACCAGAAATAGTGCTGGAACGTGGTCATGATCTTAACACAATACCAGCAGGGACTCAACATTCCTAATTGTTCACAACACGGGTGTCTGTTAGTTAGCTGTCTAAGTGTGCATTATTATCAACAGAAATCTAATCAGTATGGTCAAATACATATAGAACTGAATGGGACCCATACAATGCAATGATAATAAAAGTGAATCAAGGGAAGGGTTACATTTTTTTTAATAGTAGCTCAAAAATGCCATTAACAAGTTTAACAACGAAGCTATTGGGATGAAGAAATTCCTCATTAATGCCTCCAGCTGGAGAAAAGTTGGCTGCAAGTGACAGCAAAAAAGCCAAAAACACGGAAGCAAGTATTTCCTGAAAAAAGCCACAGTCCAGCATGAAGGCATTTCTTTCAACAGTTTTGTAAAATTTGAGTACGTGCTGTCAGAGCTCCTCTGAGGTGCCAAACACCTTCAGCTCCCTTTGCTGCCAGTGGAAGAGGAAGGTGCTTGGCTGGAACAGGGTGAAATCCCATAATTTGTCACAGCCTATGTGACTCTTGAAACCTCCCTTGTTCTGAATTACTTAAGACAGGAAATAATCATATCCCCTGTGGCTAATGTGGTTAAACTGAAAAAAACCCGTTAGTGATGAAATCGCAGATAGAAGATAAATAGATAGATAGATAGATAGATAGATAGATGCAGACATATATAAGATTATTCCCATTCTTTAGGCTCAATTTATAAGGTAAAATCATACACATGTGTGTATACCTTGGAGTCCACCAGAACAATTTAAAAGAAACACACCATTTCAAAGAGTTTCCAGAAATAGGTGGGTAGGGAATTGGCATTTTCATCCATTTTCCAAAACATTCAGTGTCACTTTATGAATCAATTTGAAAAGAAAATATTCTGCTTACAGTGATTTCTCCCAAAGTTGTTTTGTTTGGTTTTTTTTTTTATGGGATTCATGTCCCATGCACAGTTCCCATTTTCTAGGCTGAGAATGGTTGAGTACTTCTACATTGGGTGGTCCCATTTCACACAGCTCTCTTGGGACAACTTACAAGGTTTTGCATTTGTCCACCATTTAATCTGGCATGAAATTGCTCAGGTTTGTCAAATTCAGTGTAAAATAAGTAAAATTGAGTGCCAGTTCTGAAATGGTAACCAAGCGGCTTAGACATATTCAAATCCCAACTGACTTCAGATGACTGTGAAATCGGATGGGTTCAATTACGTTTTATTGTGTCAGTCGGCACAGTGTTATAGCTCGTGTGGAGGGAATCAGAGCATGATGAACTCTGAGTCAGTCTACAGCTGACTCTCCAAAGCACCCCATAACCATGCGAGCTGGGATGCGAGAAAGGAGGCACATGGAGCAGAAAGCAGACTGCTCTCCTACCTGGACAGGGATGAGAGTAAAAATGACGGCTCTTTCACTTTGGCTTTTAACATGCGCAGCTGTTTCTGGAGCTCTTCCCATGCACCCAGAGAAAGACAACAAAGAAGAGGCAAAACTTGTACAGGTAATTGCGTTGTTCATATCTGAGATCTATTGAGCACTCTGTTTTTAGACCTAATCTGTGTCTTCCAGCTGCACAGCAGCTTGCTGCCTTTCTGAGACAATGCTATCGCATAGAACTCTGTTGCCCGAACTTTACTAAAGTAGGATAAATCTGTACAAACTGGAAAGTCAAGTAAATAAGAGGCAGGACAATGTTGTCTGTTTCTGCTTAGAGATGATCCTCTGGAAAACATCTGTTGTGCTCCAAAATCACTGGCAGAAGGTTTTGCCAGCAGCCTACACAAACAACATCAGTCCTAAGGTATTTGTTTAAGAAACAGATCAAAATGTGAAATGTGTTTGCTTTTTTTTCCCACTAGAATTATTTGAATAAATTCTATGCTGTTAAGCCTGATCCAAATCAACTTGGATGGAAAATAAATGCTGAATCCACAGCCGAAAAACTTCAGAAAATGCAACAATTTTTCAGTTTGAAAGTGACTGGAAAACCAGATAATGAGACATTGGAAATGATGAAGAAACCCAGGTGTGGAGTTCCCGATGTGGGTCTCTATGGCTTCACTCTGCCTGGATGGAAAAAAACCAAACTGACATACAGGTAATATTTCAGTAATTACTTTTTGAGTTTAAATTTTAGGTTTGTGGGTACCCACATTTGTTATATTTAAATATAACTTCTACGGCAATTGTTTCCTGTTGGGAATACAAAAACGTTTCTCTCTCCACAGCTGCTATGCATGCTCCTGAGAGGAGTTTCTGAGAACTAAGCTGGGTATTTTACATTTACTGGTTTAACCATATCATTGTGCCTGTCATGCATCACTCCTGACAAATGTTCTGTAAGTCAAACAGAAACATCAATTGCCCCCTGTACAAGCCTCATTATCTTTAAAATTTGCTGAGACAACAGTGTAGTAGTCACAGAATCCTGAGGAGATAACTTCCCTTATGCTCAAGTGACAACCTCCTGGCTAAGGGCCATTTTAAGAAAAAACTGATCATTTGTACACAACTATTATTATGAAGAAGACATATTGGACAGTTATCACATACCTCAAACTCACTCAGCCCAAGATGAATTGTGGAAACTATTTGTTTACAGGTTACATTGCTTCTTATACTTTTCTGTTCATCATTATTAGGGATTTTTTTTTCTGCAAATGCTAAGTATTATACTTGCATTCTCATAACTGTAGAATTGTGAACTACACACCAGATATGAGCAAGGAGGATGTGGATAAAGCAATTGAGAAGGCGTTTAAAGTGTGGAGTGCTGTCACCCCACTGATTTTCACTCGCATTCAGAAGGGAATAGCAGATATAATGATTTCTTTTGGGACCAAAGGTAATATGATGACTGTGTTCAATGGTCAAATTAATTAATAGATTTTTCAATAGTCATAACCTAAGCTCAGTGTTGTTTCAACTCCATATTGTTTAGCTCACGGACATTGCCCTCGCTATTTTGATGGCCCCCTTGGAGTCCTTGCTCATGCCTTTCCACCTGGCAATGGTTTAGGTGGTGATGTACACTTTGATGAGGATGAAGACTGGACCACAGGCTCAGCTGGTAGGTTCAAAAAAGGTTTCTAAAGTGTTATGCAGATGAATAAACTCCTTTCTGATTTTATTGAAGTGAAGGAAGAGACTGAGATGAAACACTGCATTAACCATAAGAGCTCTTTGAGGATATTACAGGCCATCCTCCAAGTGGGATACTTAGAGGGAAATAGACATAAATTCACCCTGATCTACTCTAATTCTTATTTAACACTGATAAAAATACCAACAGGACAACCCTTTTCAGGGAGGAATGCTACCGACACGGCCACTCTTACCTGGGTGCTGGTGGTGGCCAGTGTCCCCCAGAGTTTCACAACTCTTGATAAAAGCTTTCTCTTCTCCCCTCCTGCTGCGCACCAGGCCTGGCACTACCACGGCCTGTGCTTTGCAGCAGCCCTCAGAGGACATTCCCACCACCTAAAAATCCATACAGCCACCAGTGATAATGAAGAGTCTTCACTAAAAATTCCTGGGTAGGTTCAACAGTACACCACAGAGCAGGGAACACCAAGTGCCCAACAAACTATCAGCTCCTCTCAGCCTCCAGGCTGGCCATACAGCACATACTGCCTCTGACAGGTCTATCAGTACACAGGCACATTACCCTCTTGTACTTTCTTTTTCTCATCCAGTTTTTGAGATGGAAAGCTGCAACAGAAAAATTGAGGTCAGGAAGAGCAAGGCGATATAGAATAGGAAGGTGCTGTAAAACCACTGCGCAAGGAGGAGGGTGTGGGTTTATTGTGGTGGGGGAGAAAAAGAGAGATGAGGGATGGACATGTCATGTGATTAAATGTAATGTTTTCCCCATACTGGGACTGAATGGGTCAGCCCCAGTTTTGCTGCTGTTCCTCAGCAGCACGGCTCCAGCAGCCAGACATTGCAGAACCTGGAGCGTTTGGAGGACTCGTGAGAGGGGAGGACAGACTGGAAATATGTGTGGAAAAAATGAGGCTTTATTTTGTTTGGTTTTTTGAGAAATGAATGTTTTGGCTTCAGCCAGCCTTTCTTGGGCAATCGATGACCAGTCCTCTCCTCTGCCACAGACTTGTGATCTTCACTAAATCTGTTGACATTTCTGGCTCTTGGTCTGCAGGGCAGATGATCATTCTTCCCTAATTCAGAAAAGCGTGTTACTTGGAGGTATGCATGTTGAAGGAAATTGCATTTTTAGTTATTTATTGTGTTACATATTTCACTGGCAATAAGCATGCATAAGCATAATATTTTAAAAATTTGGGTTTTTTGACAAATCTATAAAGAAACCATATGTTTTAAAGTCCCAATGATAGGAAGGTAAAGTGTTCTGCTAACATTTTTTTTTTCCTTGTCTATTCATGATCTCACCTTTCTTTCTCAGGTTTGTAGGAGGGGGAGTGACACACAGAGTGACACTTTGATACCTGCAGTGAGCACAGAATGTGTCGTCCTGCCTTGCCCTGGAGAGCTGTTAGTTTGATCTGACTCATTATCTAATCTGTTCTACCTCAGCCAGGAAACCGTGCCAGGACATTCCAAAGAGCTGCACCCACACTCACCCCCAGATATCTACTCATGCCACACACACATTTTCAGTAGCTAACAGAAAGCAGGAGGGTCAAAAGTCTCTCCCTTCTAGTGGGGGAAGACCACAGTCTTGTCCTATACAGAAATATATTCACATATATGCATTCCCTAGTGAAAGGCAATATACTGTATGAAAACTGCCACTGAGCAATAGCCCTGCTGTGGTTGTGTAACCCATTTGATGAGTAAAATTTGACTGATCTCTTCTCTCTATCAATTTCTTAAGGGTTTAACTTGTTCCTTGTTGCTGCTCATGAGTTTGGCCATGCCCTGGGTCTCTCCCATTCCAATGATCAGAGGGCTCTCATGTTCCCCAATTATGCCTACGTCAGCCCCAGTGAATTTCCCCTCTCTCCAGATGATATAAGTGGCATTCAGTCCATTTATGGTGAGTAAAATCCATGGCTTTAATAAAAAAGAGTAAGCAGGGGAGAAATAATCTCTTCCACAAAGTTTCACCACAAATTTAATCATATTCTCATAATACTAAAAAAAAGCAAGGTGTGGAAACCTTAATATTTCTTTCCAAACATTCTTTCCAAAATGTCTCCCTTAGGATCTCCACCAGATGCCCCAGATAAAAGGCCAACCACCCCTACCTCACCTAAAACCTGTGGCTCCCAGATGTCTTTCGATGCTATAACTACACTCCGACAAGAAGTCATTTTCCTAAAGGGCAGGTAAATATTGATATGACATTTGTCTGCATGGGGTTTAATTTTTCTTGATTTTTACAAGGACTGAATACTTCTGGGGTTCACATGTTTACAGGATTTACAATGAGACAAGTGGATTTCAATTCACGGAAATAAAAGTTTTAGCAGATATTAGTTATGTTTATATTTTTACAGGATTCCCTAAAAAAACATGCTTCATTTTTTTCCAGAAAACACCAATCCCAATGAGACCTTACTCCCAAATGTATTGATGGTTATACTGAGTAGTGACTTGACTAAATGATGCAAATATTTCCTGAGAATCACATAAAGGTTTGGTTTGGAAGGTACCTCAGAGATCATCTATTTCCAACCAGGGACATTTCCCACTAGACCAGGTTGCTCAAAACCCCATCCAACTTGGCCTTGAACACTTAATTAAGTGTTTAATTAATTTTATTAATTTCAGTAATTAACTAACTATGAAATAAGTATGTTTGACAATACAGTTGAGCCAATCTCTCATCTAACCACCTTTGCAAGCCCAAAATCTTTTGGGGAATTCATCTACTGAAGAGGTTACATCAAGGCCCATCTGGGCTTCTATAACCCTCTTACTATATGGTACAGGAACAACCTGAAATATTCAGTTGCTTATAATTGATCCCATTTATCAATCAGTACCAATGAAATGCCAGAAAGAAGTTAGGACAAAAAAACCAACACTTCCCGGTACAGGGAGTTATTTCCTTTCTGACACATCAAGCCAGGTAACTCCACTGACAAGAAAGAGCTTGTAAGTCACAATGTTGTTCATATTCTTTTGCACATACAGAAGTTTCTGTGGTTTATTATGTACTACAAAACCTGTTTCATATTTAAATCAGGCACTTATGGCGAGTCTATCCTGATAACCCAGAAGCTGAACGTGAATTAATTTCTGCCTTCTGGCCAAATCTGCCTCCTGGTATTGAAGCTGCATATGAGAACACAAAAGATCAGATCTTGCTTTTCAAAGGTGAATTATGAGATTTTCTTTAATTTTTTTAAAAATTTAATTATGTGGGAAGAAGGGATATGTGCATAAAATTCACTTTTCAAATAAATAAAATAAAAACTCACATTTCATCTAGTTTTCCTACAACCTACAATAAAGGAGTGCATTTTACCATTTACTGTCTAAAAATGACCGGTGAAACTAAATATTTTGATTTCTTTTAACAGGCAACAAATTCTGGGTTATCAGGGGATATCAGGTGCTGTTTGGTTATCCAAAGAATATCAACACACTGGGCTTCCCTAAAGGTGTCAAAAAAGTTGATGCAGCTGTTTGTAATAAAAATACAGGGAAGACAGACTTTTTCATAGGTGACAAGTACTGGAGGTAAGAAGAATTGAAAAATGTTATCCTATGAATGATTCCAATATAATCTGAATAAAAATTAAAGTGTCCATGTGATACAAGAGAAAGTAGACCTTTTAGGTAACTGAATGTAACTAAGTAATTCTAGTAATCCTACTTTTCATAGAAGTGTTTCTTTGACTCCTGCATGGGGAGAAGAGTATAGCTTTTTGAGAGCTTAAGGGTGTCCCTAAGTAGGCACTAAAAATATGGATGTGCTTTGATACATTGTGCCTGGAGGCTGAAAAAAATCCAGCATCTAGAAAACTTTTACAAATGCTCAAGTGTCTCTAAAAATTAAAGACCAAAGCTAACCTACTTCAGAAGAAGGCTGGCTGTGAAGGCTTATGCAGGATTTCTCTGGTTTCTGAAAAGTCCTGGATTATTTTATCCCTTTTAGAAAAGAAAAGTGAGAGTTCCTTTCCTGTCTTTGACTGGTTAGCACTGGTTTTTCAACATGTTCCCTCTAAATCCTATTCCCAAAGTGGCATGAGTGAGTCCTTATACCCAAAGGTATGGAAGGAAGAAGTCAGCTTTGAGAAGCTGAAAAATTCCTTCTGTCTGCAAGGACAATGGCTGCAAAGGTCTTCCTCAGGCAACCAGGGCGAGCGTGGGTCACACAGACTTTATTGTGACTAATTGTGGGGTTCCTCAGTGAGACATACAGTGTCAGCTGGATTTTGAGATTCCTGTGGTTTCCTGTTTTTTGGTTTTGATTAATTTGGGAAGAGTATTTACAATATTTTGCATTGTTATTTTACTGCCTTGATCACAAGACAACAGCATGCAAGAAAACCACAACACACATTTCTTACCTAGTAACTCATTCTCTCAGCCTCATGTGCCTGTGAAAAATATTTCTTGTATCCAAGGAGAAGTAAAACAAAGGCTTGTTTATTTGCTGGGTTGTTTTTTTTTTTCTCATGAGAGGGTTCCTCAAATCTGGAAGAATCTTTTAGCTTCTCCTTTCAGCTCCTATAATATAGCCCCATGTCATAAAAATTGTCCTGGCTCAGTTAGGGACAACTTGATTGTATCAGAAATAAATCAGCTTCCTTGCCTCCACCTAAATCTGTCAGCTAGTAGAAGACTATGTACAATATCTTTTCAAAGTCTAAGAGGAGGAGTCAAAATTCATGCTACAAATATGTGCAGTCACTATAGCAGGAATCAATCTGTCCAGTTGCCATGCACTGTGTGTCACACTGCTATCAGTAGAGGAGGTAAATCCCATCTCTGGAGTCAAAAAGGTGGGTCTTCCTTCATTTTTTCTCACCTAAGATGTTTCTTTGGAGCAGTCAGCCGCCTTTATCAGCAAACAAGTAGCAACCTCATGGAAAACACAGTGGCCAGTGTCCTGCAGCCATTTGTGCAAGTAAATAACACAACTTTCTGTTGCAACCCCAGCAAAACCAATTAAATTGCAGGTGCTGGACACCTTTTAACAGCTGCTTAACTCTGTGCAGATCTGATGTCTAAATTCTGTAAAATTGCATGTCTCCCTTCATATGATTTAGGTTTGACGAAAACAGCCAGACCATGGAGAATGGTTATCCTAGACTGACAGTTGATGAATTTCCAGGAATTAGCCAGAGGGTTGACGCTGTTTTTCAACAGAAAGGTAACAGAAATTAGCTTTTCAGTAAAATTGGTTTCATTCCAAAGATCGTAAGTTCTGAATTATGATGAATGTCATTATTGCTGCATCCTGCAAAAGACAGAAATGAAGAGATGCTCTCCTGTGTGTACAAAGGGGATGTTCCCTGATTTTTCAGAATGAAGCTATTTCTTGTGTCCATTACATAATGCTTTATTTTTTCATTTCCAGGATTATTCTATTTCTTCCGTGGATCGAAACAGTGGGAGTTTGACCCTGTTGCTAAAAAAGTTATCCGGGAAATAAAGAGTAACAGCTGGTTTAACTGTTAGTATCATTAAACTTTCTTACATTCAGCAAAAGACAATAAATACCATCCCAGAGATCTCAGAAATTGCTTGTATGTACACTGCTCTACAGAATAGGCAACAGGACTAGTTTTCATAAATGCTTTTCATTTATTTTCATAAATTAACGTGTCAGCTCAAATTTTATCTTCAGAGATTACAACAAAATTGCATTTTTCCCATAAGTGGAAAATGTACAAAATAATTTATTACTTTATACTCCAGATGGTTTGGGGTTTTTTTAATATTATGGCAATAAACAGTTTTAAGTTGATGGCACCTGTTTTCTGCTTCATCTGTTGAAGGTATTCTACATTTCTGAGGTGTGAAAAGCTGCAGGTTAATATGCTAATAATCCTCCAGCATACAACGTTTGCACGTTGCCTCTTTTCTCCCCAAAGAGCAAGCTTCTTTTCTCTCCATCCACAAGATACAGGCTTTTCATTAATCACTTGCTTTTCTGCATTCTGCAGAAGATGCATTTTCCTGCATCTTGTCCTGCTCTTCTTTGGCTGTTGCAGCCTTGTCCCTTTCACATCTCAACAGTACTTTGCCACCAAAATCACCCTGGAGTCCCAATGTCAAAATATATTATCTCACCTGATAATCACCCTGATCTGTCTTTATAGCATAACAATTAACATTTCATCAGTGGCCACTTTTTCTGAAGCTATGAATGACATCCTTCACAAATCAGCCCTGCCCTCTTTAAGAATAGGTTCAACTACCATATCATGGAGCACAGCCTTTGTTCTGCTAGCACTAACCACGTGCTTTAAGTGCACATACATCTGACATTTATTGCTACCATTATTGCCACTACCATGGAAACTCCTCACAAAACCAGACAAAATCTATAGAGTCACAGTCATATCTTCTCCAGGTATTTCTTCTACATTTAGTTCTGGAAACAGGCCCAGGACACCTTGCCAAATGGCTGGCCATACTGCCTGGATGGCTGGGAGTATCTGAGAACCTGGTCTCAGTACCGGTTTGTCCTCCTGTTCCCTGGTTCTCACATATTTGTCTGTTTTACACACCTCTCGCATGCTTTAGTAAAATGTTTCTTTTTGCTGTGTATTTTTATAGCAGTGCAATGACCCCGGCCTGAACCTTGCCCACCTGATTTGCTGTAAACAGCAGCAATACCCACTGGCTTTGCTCCCACCAGGAAATCAAATTAAAGGCTCAATTATGCTGTTTCATTGATCTACAAGTCTAATAATGATGAACACCACCACAATCGAGATCCCTAACAAAATTTAAGCTTTAAGTGCAGTCGCAGGGCAGATATTTGAGGGAGATTCGTCTGACTCCTTTAGCTTTCTGCCTAGCTACATGACTTAGGGAAGATCCCTGTACAGGGAGGAAGAAGTTTTCCACAACATTAGTCATCTCGTCTCATCTCATCTCACTCAAAGACTGCTGGGGCAAACCAGTGTCTTCAGCCTCCAGAGAAAACATGTCTTTGCCAGGGAAGGATACCCAACTAGCTTAGTGTAGCTGACTTTCAGACAGATTAGGTTGGATGGAATCAATAGTGTCTTTGATGGGTATCTTTCAGTTTTTATTCAGAATAGGACATCCTACTTTTCTCCTCTACCATGTTCACTTTTTGACAAGTTACAACAGCAGCTTTTTATTATCAGCACAAGCCAGTGACAGAGTTGTCTGAAAGGCACCTTCTTGCACTGCCACTGTGGAGTGACTGTGATATCCCACACAAAAAGAGCAGAACATGCTGGAGGCAGGTGGGATGGAGGTGGTTCCTTACCTATTTCTGTGTTCTCAGGCTCCTTAAACTCTTCTCCAGCATTCAATTAAACTGATGGTTGTGTAGTAGAAAGCGGAGTTTAACAGCACAGTCGCAGAAGCTGCCAAGTTACATCCAAGTGTTTATACTCAGAGGCAAGATTAACTCTTTCACACACAGTCTGCTCAGTGTGTAGTATGTCTGTAATTTTAACTTCTAGAAATGTTTAATCACTGAGTCATAGAGGAGATTATTCAGTTCTTTGCAACACATAGGCAAGTTCCTCTGTCTTCAGATATATAAACAAACATCATAGTTACCCTGTGCTCCTTCTTTTCTCAGGTGAAACATTGTTTCATCATTTATATAAATCTCTTGTCTCAAGGCAAGTTAATCTTTAACAGTGAAATGTAGTTAATGAAGTTTTCTGACTGGCAGCTCTGGCATTCTGTTAAACCAGTGTGTGGTTCATGTTCACAGGTCACCTGTGAAAATAAATAAAGCAATAAGTGTTGCTTTCCCTTGATTAGCAAAGAAGGCCTAAAAAGTCATTCCCAACACAGAAAGACTTGATTTTAGTGGTAACAGCTTGGTCACTCAGTTTTCCTTCTTTCACTGTCATTTCATTGGAGGAACAGGAACCAGAATAGGAGTGTCAGAACAGAAATCCAGTAAGAGAAGAGTGCTTACTGGTGGTCCTTAGACTTCCATCTCTGCCAGGAGCCTGGACAACACGGGATTATGTCTTGCACCTCGCCATATCCTCCCACAGGCCTAAAGAGCTCCCAATACCACTTCCCTTCTCTTATACCTCCTATAGCTGCGCACAATGCATGTCCTCATACAGTATTTAGGTATCTAACTGGGTAATGTTGTGTAGTTACTCATGGGGTGACCAGCCACTGGCCATACAGCCTAGCCCAGGGATGAATTGTCTGTCTTCCCACTAACAGGGGTTTTTCTCCTCTAGCCAGCTGCTATTTTCCACAAAACCTGCTGGAACTGTGAAATTTCAGTGTGGCTTGGAAAAATCGGCCAGTACCTCCAGTTGCTGTGGGACCAGATGGACACACAGACACACAGAAAACAGGATCCCAAGTGGTCAAGCTAAAATAGTTTTCTCAGTGTTTTTCCTAAACATTCTTCTTGCTTTCAACTGCAGATTTCCATTCAGTTTTGTAATATTGTATTCCCCCTACTGTTGACAAGAGGAGTTTGGGAGAGCAGACAAGGCAAGGCAGAAACAACACATAAAACCAAGGAGACAGCTAATCCACACTTTTCTTTCCAGTTGTTTCATGTCACTAAGAAAAATGGTCATTTGCTTCTCATCCAATTAATGTTTTTTAACAGCTGTTTTTCAAATGAATCATAAGACCATAAGATGATGAGACTGAACTGAAATGAGAAAATTATACCTCCTAATGTAATGTGTTACTGAGGCACACAAACTACAGCATTCCTGGTAGACTGTCCTGAAAAGTCCTGCTCACTTCTTTGCCTACAGGAACCCAATCTCCTGACACTGGCATAAGAGTATTTCAGCCAACAGTGGGGCAGGAGCTGCAGATAATCAAATACTTCCTAGAGCAGAGTTCAAAAGCCACATCAGGTGCCTTACCCTTTCAAGTGAGCAACTCTCCCCTGTGCTCTTGGGTGACAGATAGATACCCCAAAAGCCTTGATAAATTTTTTTAAGGGTTTGGTATGTTAAAGGAAGACAAAAGACAAGCATGGGAGCTATATAAAAGAAAGAACTTGTTGTTACCTGGATGCACATAGCCACTCTTCCCTGCACTCGCTCATAACTTCATGCCCCTTGCTGCAAATTGCCCAAATCCCAATAACAGGAAAGGAAGGTGCAAGGCCGTGTTTAAGCGCTGATAGCCAACATGCTCTTTGAACAGCTTCTGAAGTTTGAACCTTCTTGAACTCTGGTCCTTCAGACGTGCCAGAGCCATACCCAAGGCAGAGAACCGAAACCCAGTACACACATTGCAGGTGCCGAGATAGGACATCAACAAGAACTGCGGATGAGGGGCACAGTGTGGTTGAGGGGCCCGGCCAAAACAGGGAGAGCACTTCTCTCATGTGTACAAACACAGGCAGAGAGCCTTGCAGGGTGAACACTTTTAATGACAGCCATCTCAGTGACCTTACTGAGTCACCTGCACATGTACTTTGTAGACAGGATCTAGAGGTTTCAGGTGTGGGTTGTCTGCTTCTGGCTGTGAATAAGACTTTTTCATGGTCTGCCTGCGCTCATTGATTAAATCAACTTGGGATAAGGGATGTCTGTTGGATTTTTCCTCATGCATTCCAGGTTTCATGTGTTTTTGTGGTCTGTAAGCACTGTATCTTGCTAACCTTGGGTGAGTGAATGGACATAGATCCATGTGTGTGTTTATGTGCTCCTTAAAGTGCCTTGCCCACAGGTGTGTGAGTCTGTGTAGGCTCTGTGGGGCTCTGCAGCCTGCAGGGGCTAAAGGAGCAGGGAATGCTAGGAAATGCCTTCTCTATATGATAGGAACAAGTGCTGCTGGTGGAACCAAAGGCCATACAGCCTCCACTTAAATGAGCAGCACAAGGTTTCAAACTATCAGACAAAAATCCAACATAGGATTTTTTAAGACCTAAAGGTCTAGGTCTAGGTCTGGGGTGGGTAACTCAGCCTCTGGATATTGTGGCTGTGGATATTGTGACTGTTTGACCTTGCACTGATGAGGGTGGTAGTTACTTTTGGAGCAGTTGCTGAGGATACAGAAGGTTAGCACAGGCCCCCAAAGGAAACGCTGCTTCTTGCAACAGATTGGAGTTATGAACTCCGCTTTGCCAAGCACAACCTAACAATTCCCACGGACACAGCCCACGGGGACCTGCCAGCGCTGCCCGCTGCCCCTGTGTCGGGTTCCCGAGCTGGGAGTGGGGGTTCACAGCTGCCGCCCCAGGATCACAATTGTCACCCAGGGCTCACAGCTGCAACCCCGCGGCCACAGCTGGCACCCGCCGGCCACAGAAGCCACCCAGTGGTTACAGCTGGCACCCCGCACAAGATGTCACCCAGGGGTGGTTCCAGCTGCCACTCCGCGGTCACCGCTGCCACCTAGCGCTCACAGCTGGCACCCCGCGCTCACAGCCCAGCATCTGCTCCAGGTCGGCTCCTGAGAGCTCAGCTCCTCAGATGCTTAATTTCAGTTGTGAGGTTACGCGGCTCACGATTTTCTAAATAAGAGTTTGCATAAAGGTCTTTTATGGAGAGAAAAGTATGCCAGGAGAAGCACTTAGATTTGAAAATGAAAAATGCTTTGTTAAATCTATAATTAGTGTAACTTAAATTAAATAAACTGAGCTATGTGTTTGCCATATTAGTGGTGATTCAAAATCACCAAAGAGAAAACATATAGAAAAGCACTGAGAGAGTACTAGAAATTATGTTCTGAAGGACTGAATCCCCTAAATTGTCAGCAACTATTATGGGAATTGGTAAAAGCTGTTTTGCCCTAGACTGAAAGGGTCGCACTGGTTAGGATGAAAAATTGATACTTAAAAATGCAGCTGTTTTAAAAAAAGAAATACTTACAGACATATGGGAAATGTCATTATTAAACAGAACAACTTGGTAATAAAGATGAAAAATACATAGTTTACAAAAACAGTGAAAAGCATTTTCCAAATATGTCTATGTATATAGTACAAATATGTATTTATATATTTACCTCTAGCTATGCTTCAGGCTATTACCATTACTTTTATAACTACTGCTTTTGATTTTCATCCAAGATTATAGAGGAAATGATTTACAGAATAAATACATTCGCTCTTTAAATCACGATGCAATTTCTAGTTTTGGTTATAATTTTCCAAGTAGCTGAACAGTGCCTTTATCACTTCATATTATTGCAAACAGGATTACTGTGAACAAACTAGGCTTTTAGTGTAAAATAAATACACTTAGTTAAGGAAGTAACTTAGTTAAGGGAAGTTTACACTGATCTCAGGAGCAGACCAAACAGGTACAGGTTATGTTCTGTAACAAAATTCTGCAAGTCAACAAGTGCTTGTTTATGGATATGTACAGATATGGAAGGAGAATGACTATTAGTAAAGATGTCTTTTTGATTTATAAGTGTGATCAACTCTTTCCTCATTTCCAGGAACACAGTGCAGTCTGTGCATGTCATGAGCCAGAGGACAGGATTTAATTAGAGAAGAAGGCACTGATTCAGCAAAGGCTTCAAGCTCATGCCAAAATTCCAACATGTATTTTAGTAACAATTCTTTGGAAATCTTTTGCGCAGCCTTAGCCCTGACGGGACATCTGTGCCCATTAAGACCATAGAAATGCACTGCCCCAGCGAAGTTCACACAAAGCATGGCCATTCCTCAAGCACTTGGCTGAAGAAATGTACATTCACACCAGTACATTCGAAGTGATCTGTGAGTAAATGAGAATGGACCCCACCATGTTCCTTCCCCTTGCCATCCCCTTCACTCTCCTTCCCAGAGCTTCACCTCCTACCTCACGAACCTTTCTGCCTCTGCCTCTGGTTTTGCAAAGGTTATTTTCACGTACAGATTATTTGAGGCCATGATTTTGGGAATTAGTGCTATCAAAAGGCAGAGGTCTACATAAAATGCAAATTGTACAAAGGGAAATACAGAGGTCTTTCCTTCATTTCTGAATATGCTGTGAGATATTTTTGCAAACACAGAATTTCTGTAAGAATTTGGTTACACTGTGAAGACCAAGTCCTAGGTATCTAAGTATCTGGTTTCCACCACATCCTTGTGTCTGGTGTCCTACTGACTGGACCTGAGCCTTTAAAGATGCTTAACCATCAGGAAAAGTCTCGACAATTTGGGATGAATTTCACCATTATTATGCCATTCTTAAAGCTTTAAACTGAGGGTAAAATGAAACACTCATGGCAAAAAAATTATTCTGAGCTTAAAGAACATACTGCCAACAGGCAGGAATAAAGATTTTATCTTAGAGCATCTATCTGGAGAAAGGACCAAAGAACTATGAACTTTAACATGAGGATGATTTTGAAGCCAGCTTCTTCATTATCTTCACTTGCCTTGAATGTTTTTAGTTTGTGGAGCACTTTGCGGCCACAAAAACCAAAATCCTGGTATTAGCTGCCCACATGCCTAATGGAAAGATCTAAATTCAGACCAATGAATGGTTCTTTGGACACCTTCAAACAATGTGGCCAAAGGCAAGTGTTTTAGCACCAGAAGCCAGTCCAAGTCAGCTACCGAGTACTTTCCCTGTGACTGGCTGAGAGCAGAGACTTAGAGAAAAGATGGATATGGATCCCAGGTAAAGTTTTTCTTCAACATCAAGCAAAAAAAGGCACATGATGATCTCCTGCAGACAACTCTTCTGGGAGCCTTTTCCTCCTTCAGCACGGGGCCAGGAACCATTCTCAGTGAGGTATGGACTGCTTAAAAATCTGGTCTCTGCACCTAATGTTGGTCACCAGGCTGACAGGCCAGGCTTACATTGTGAGAGAAATACGGGGCTGCTGGGGCTTTTTTTGCACACTGAAGAAAACAGTCAAAGTGGGAATACTCTGTAACACAGCACTGCTATGAGCCATTGGTGTGCAAGACAGAGGGGTTCCCATCCTTTCTCTGAGACTAAATACAATTGTATTCCTCCAGCAGTGGTGCCATCCTCCTCGGCTGGCAGTCGGAATAACCAGCAGTATGTGGTATCTGACAAAGGGACAGAGGTCTTGTTTCATTACCACACAGAGTCAGTAAGTTTATCTCCATGCACAGAAGTAAGTTTATCTCACTCTTTTGACAAAAAATCACAGTGGAAATAACAGTGTTTTTCCTGTGCTACTGCTAGAAAGGGGCCTGTACAAGTCACAGCTTATGTTACACCACAATCTGTTTATTCAAAATAGAAAAGCTGAGCACTAAAAATCTACAAAATAATAATCACTCTACATACTAGAATAAAGTTGTTGTTTAGACTTCTTTGCCAAATTTCTATTTGCCTTAGAGAAAGCTGATGCAAATAACCTAAAAATCATCAAAACCTGAATGTTTGATATCATAGAAAATTCCAGAATTACAATTTCCTTTCATTCTGAATCAAACCTCAATTCAGCATAAGATCTAAGATTTCAGTATAAATAAACTATACTATCTTCATACTAATAAACTAATAACTCAGTTTGCATTGCCAGACTTTTCTAATAATCATATGTTTATCATATGATTATTTTTAATCAGCATTTCATACATTACAAACTGTAAAATTTGTATTGGAAGATACTTAATTTTTGCCAATCAAAACATTGACTGTCAATGAGCAAAATTTGCTTGAATTTTTCGGTTTTTTAGGAGTTCTTTCACATGTAATATATCCAAAAGGGAATGCATCAGTCTGTGGAGATAGCTGCAGCAGCATGACAAGAAATCTTAAGGACACGCAGGCATTCCTAGCTTTTCAGGTGACCAGAAATGTGGGCCGCAGCACAATGAGCATGAAGGACTCAGAGACCAAGGTGTGGTGTTCCTGACACAGCAAACTACCAGCTCTTTTCAGGAGAGCCCAAATGGGAAAAGAATACATGAATGCAAGGTGATGAGTTGTGGATTTTCTGGCTTTGGAAATGAGCAGGCATCATTTGGATGATTTTAAAGGATCTTTAATGCTTTAATTTTTACCAATGTTGTCTTCATTTTGTATTTCAAACATTTTTCCCCTGTTATAAACTCAGCAAGGACTTTGTAATAAGCCTGTAAGATTTTTTTCCAGAAATTCCTAGTACTTAGAATTAAAGGAAGACTGTACTATAAAAGGGCACAATGTAAGTTTGAATGCAAAATGCTTCACCTGCTTTAGTGAGAAACACACACTTGTTACTGCTCCTCTAAGTGAATTGTACTACATTAAGGAGACTAAAAGTTTAAAAACCTAGGTTAGCTATCAAAAAATGAGATCATCCCACGATATGAGATCATGAAGGGCTAGAATTTTCCCACGGTGTGACATCTCCGGCTTTGCTTTTGACCTCGTCCCTATTGCACAGCACTGCCACTAGATGTCAGGTGATGAAAGGGTCCCGCTGGTAACCACAAGCCAGTCTGGTCAACAGATTAATTGGAAAAAAGTATTGCACAGGGTAAGAGGAGTGGCCAGGTAAAAACAGGCAGCTACTGATCTTTAGCTGTTGGTAGTATTAAATTACGAGTTTTCTAGGACAATTTGCACTGCTGTGATACACAAGAACACAGGAAAATTCCTGAAGTCACCTTCTTCCTCTGGGCTGTCACACTGTTTTTAGAGCATCTTTCAAAATGAACCCTGATTCATTAGAGGAACTCTTCAGCATTGCCACAATGATAACACTAGGTAGAAATGGAAAAATGAGACTCAGATCTTACTCGATGGAAATTAAAGTCGGATAATGAAAAATAAATTATCAGGTCTAATTTCTTCAGTCAGTATAGACTTACCTGTATTTACATCTCAGCTGGCTCCATGGCCTTGCTCTTCAGCCCCATGCTCACAGAAAATTACAATAACCATGGGGTTTGGTGGTGAAATATCATTACATATTTATATCCAAGGAAGTTTCCAAACTGGATACTGTAAAGGAGAGGAGACTTGGTACATCTTCTAGGTCATGTCATGGAGTTGATGAATAGTCTCCATACAGGTTAAGGGAATTTTTGCAAAGATCAGAGCTAGGAAGACAGCCCTGGACCATATCCTGGTACCCAGCAGAAGCATCAGCCTTGGACCATGAATGCCATCATGGTTAAAACTTCCAAGGATATGAGCTGGAAAGGGGAGGGACAGGGAAAAGGCAATATTCTGTATAGAACAGGAGAAGAAAGCTTCCCACTTTCGTCAGCATAAAGGTCAAGCTCTGTATTCTGTGATTACAGCAGTTTAATCTGGTTTCTCTATCTAGGTTTATGGGAAAAAAACGTGCTTCAGAGAACTTCACTCTCTTCTAGGACCTTGTGTAAAGTGGAATGATGCAAAGGGATTTTGGTCACAGTGAATGATATTCAAACAAAAGCTGATGTCAGATTTAGGCCTTCCCAACTAGAGGGTGAGAGCCATGTGACATAATGCATATAGTGTTGAATTTAATTACTTGGGATGAGTTTAAATTGCATCAGAATGGTGCTGTAGCACTATTTAATAGCACTGCACAATCTTAACCTTTCACTTGAATGCTCTAAGTGAGCATGAAGTGCTCTTTTTGCGTGAGTGGAGACATAAAATTTTTTCTAGGTCTGATTTCCTTCCCTGAAGTGTCTTAATGATTGATTTCCATGCCGTCTTTCAGTCACTGTTCACGGTCACAGCTGTTAAAAGGCACCTGCTCTTGTTACCTCCTTCTGAGGCTGATGCTGGGTTATCTTTCCTTCCAAGAAAGTGCCTCAGTTATTCATTAAAAATAGAGTTTCTGGAGTGCTATGTGTGGGGATGTTCTTCCTCTTTCCTCTGTTCTTATTTGCTACATCATTGTGACTCTTATCCCTTTGATAGCCCATGTGGGACCCTGGCACACGCTTTTGCCCCAGCAAAGGGTTAGAAGGGGACAATAATTTTGACAGCAGAGAGAAGTGGACTGTGGGAACAAATGGTACATAGAAAAAGTTCATAAACTCTGCAAATTAAAGGATTACCTGAGAATCAACCCTTGAAATTTACTTCCAGAAATTGGTCTGTTCCTGAGCTACCTGAGGAGAAACAGCGTAACAATGTGGGACATGAGAACAGTTTAAAATATGGAAATGTGAAATACAAAATCCTACAATGGGGCATAAATTGGAGGTCAGTTTAGAAAGTGAGTACTAAGTGAACAGACTGATAAACCTTAACCCCAAAAAAACTCATTGAAACAATTATAAAGGAATGGATCTAATGCTACTCTATCAAAACTGGACTGACTCAATAAATTCTGAGAAAGTTATTTCTGACCTATCATTGTGAAACAGGAGGTGGAAGGAAAAAATTTTATCCATTATTATCTGCAAAAATTATTTTAACAAAACCCACAAGCCACAGCTTTTACCACCGGTCAGTAAGAATCAACACAAATATTCATATAAACTTACTATGTTACTTTTTGTTGTGGTTTTCCAAGGAGCCACGAGATAACAGTTTCCCTGTTGTGTGAGAGGAGGCTGTAGGACCCTAATATGAGGGATTGCTGCTTTAATATTAAGCACATCCTGAAGACCTTTTCAAGATCAGCACTGGATTATTTGTCAGCTTGTAGTATTGAGGAGAAAAATCCTGGAATGTCTGTGGGACATACTGGTTCCTTGGCTTAAGTGAAGTAAATTGACCAGCAGCAGAGAATTAATGCTCTATACTGGTAAATTAATAACTTGGTCCCTGACACAACTTTGTCCTGGACAAACTTGCATTTGGGCATGGCTCAGGAGTCAGTAGAGTTCAGAGACTTTCCTCAAGAAATCAAGCAATCTGCATGTATCTGCCCTGTTTTGAAAGACAATTTTAGGTAAGAAGAGAGTGGTTTCAGTCCTATTTATGTTATTAGTACAGCAAGAATCAGTGTTTGCTCTTTGCACATTTGATGGCTTGCCACACTCATGTGACATACCCAACACTGCTTTCTTGTCTATATCACCACATTTTCTTCCCATCTGATAGGTCATCTGTCATGCAGCTGGGTCTTAACCAGTCCTTTTCCCTTCAGGATGCTCTGATAGTACATCTAAGTTTTAGTAGCCTTTATTTTGGGAGCTGGCAAGGAAAATAAGCCTGAACGTTAGATAAAAGTCATAAGTCCAGCCTTAAAACCCTGTAAAAATTGCAAAAGCTTTTTTTTTTTTTTTCCTTGGATATTCCACTGTTTCATAACATGTTTATGTAGCTTGGTTTTGAGGTTTTTTTAAGACCATATCCTCTCAATATTTTCAGTCTGTTTGGGTGGGTTTACTTAATGGTGCCACTGAAATCTAATGCCATGGGAGGTCCTGTTCAGTGTCTGCTGTTTGTCCAACTACACTCCATAATATCCTTCTTTGCAAGGCAGAGTTAACACTAAAGTATTCCATCAGTGTGCCACTTGGTCTCTAGTCAAAGCAACAACCAACTTTAAGCATGTCCAAGGCATCTGACAAGGCATTGACTGCAAATCTCTCTGCCAAACCTCAGGCTCTCCAAAGCTCTGGACCATCTTTTTTATAATCTGCCCCAGAGCTCAGCTTTCATCTGCTTCATTTCAGCATCCATATAGACTGTCTTGTCTGAATAATTTAGGAGCCAAATCCAACATTGTTTCTCCAGTCCTTTGACTCACCAGAGAGGTCCAACTCTAGCCATAGATGGCTGACCCAGGTGACTTCTTGCCCCCTAAACAGATGTTTCAGCAGCTGGAGAGGGTGAAGACAGATGCACACCATTTCTGTGAGAGCATCAATCATATTATCACTTAGAAGAGGGCAGACAGTGTTTGTTTGGATCCATCTCAGCCCAAGCAGAAATCCCAAACCCTAATTCTTCTGCTGAGCTTTGCAGGCCTGCCACTTCAGCTGCTGTGAAACGAGGGACCAAGGGGACCAGAATCTCTTCTGTGAAAAATGTAAAGGTCTTTCGGATGAGAATCAATCAGCATTGTGCTAAAAGCTGTGACAATCACTGTTTCCACTGGGCTTTCTAGACTTAGAGCAGTTAGCCTGTTTATACCATTTTGGAGCAACAGTCCAGTGAAATCCCATTTACTGCAGCCACCCTTCACCACAGCCTCCCACAAGCTTGGAGACAGTCACACAGGACTTCACTGGACTTGTGCCTTAACGGAACTTTCCCAAAAATAATTGATGCCAGAGAAATCCTTTGGAAAATAAAGAAAACTTCCTGAAAAAATATGCAATTTATGCGATTTTTATTTTTCATCGGGAACTGAAAAATGCCCCAGATTTCATAAACTGGTTGTCTTATTCTTTGTGGCCTGTGAGTCACCTCCTAGATCTGTGACAAGACTGATTTTATTACCACTCAGTCTGTCATTCTGAGGCTCATAGAGGATATATCACCTGCAAAAATGCCTGACAGACCAGAGGTAACATGATGTAGCTCAGCTAATGCTTTAATCTGTGCTGGGGACTGGTCTCCAGCTGTAGATATAATCAATATGACCAGATCAAAGAGAAATCATAGGACTGAGGCTACTAGAGTGAAGCATATAAGATGGCATTTCAGATGGAGCCTAAAGCCTAAGGCTATGTCTCCAGCAGGAGATGGAACACAATTGGGACCATTCACTCACATGGTGCCCAAGAGACACGACACAGCTCACACTCAGGCTATTAAACCTTCTTAATCTCTCAGGTAGTTTGTCTACTTCCAAACAGGTTATTTGGGAATTGCCCCTGACAAATGACATGTCCTGAATAGTGCCTGGGAACCATCCAGAGGGTTGGTCTGAAATGAAGACACGCAAGAGCCATTTCAGCAGTTTAGCAGGACAGAGGATTGAGATCTAGTGCCTGGGAATGTTTTTCAGTACAACAAAGTCTACTAACACCAGCCATAGGCTGTGCATCATTCCATCTCTCTCAAAGTCCATCGAACATCAGGCTTACAAATGCCGGTGCTGCAGTTCTCAGTGAGGCTCACTGACAAAATATTGTGCGGACTACTTTATTTGAGTTTTATGCCAGTTTAGTTTGTTTCCATTTAATTTTATGTCTGACAAGACAATTTATGTCTGACAAGAGAATTCAGATGACTCTCACAAGAATTTGAATCAGACTCACAGCTGCTGCAACCATTTCACAAGAGACAACAGAGGAGTGACTTGTAGGCAGCCACCACACCACAATTAAAAAACAGGAAGAAATTAGAAAGTAGGATATCCTTTGGAGACTGCTATTGCTCATTCAAAACAGATGTGAAACACATTGGTCTAGTGGCAGGATAAAGAGTAGAAGACTATGCTGGAGATCTGGCCCAGTAAAATAGCACAGAATCTTTTCAGATGCACACACAAAAGCACACATGTATATATATGTGTGTGTGTGCATTTATATAACTTTGAGAATTCAGGCAACATACTGCAGAGATTCTCTGTGAGTGGTAGCTGCACATGGGCAAGCTTAACTTGGCAGATCTGTAGCCCTTTGACTCTCTTCTGCTCCTCTTTCCGCCCCACACAGCCTCCATCAAGATAACTCTGGGTTCACTATGACCAAGGCATCAGTCATTGCAGCAAATTCAGTGCAGATTTTTTATGACCTCTTTCTGACAGACTCTTTACACATGACCTGCATTAGTGTTCTCTCTGTTGCTAGCCCAGTGGTATAGTTCTGACAGGTGTTTTTAATCTCCTTGTCTAAAGGGAACACAAAGCTGAAGCAAAGTTGTCAAGCAAGTCACTGCCATGTGCCATTCATCAAAGCATCATTATACTCAGTCTGGACCTGTGATTTACTCCAACCTCTGGACAGTAATTTATAGGATGCCTCCACTGAACAAAGCTAAAGGCAGAAAGAGACTGCTCTGCCATCTCTCCAGCCTCCCCAAGGCTGCCAATTTCATTTACAGGGTGAGATAAACACTCAAGCTAAGGTTAAACATAAAGCCCAGGAGCGGTTCCTCAAATCATGGCTCCTGCAGCTTTAGAGGTAACAATGTCTAGAAGATCCACAAAATATTTATCCCATATTCTTTCACATTGTACAAGGCACAAAATAGTACTGAAATAAACTGTTCAGATAGAGATCTTCTGTGAACACAGAAGAAGAGAGAAAAAGGCAACACAGAGCTATCCCCCAAACCATACCAGAAGAAAACAACAGCTGTCACAGAGGTATCTTAAGTCCGAGGACCTAAATCAGCAGACAATGTATGAAATACATGTAGCAGATCACTTCTTACCTCAAGCACATTTTCCACCATCACTACTGCTCATTCTCTCTCCAGGAAGATGCTGGGGAAAAATATGCCCAGAAGCCAGTCTAATCAAACCGGTGTTTAAAATAAAATTAATCATCCTTAAAATGCTCTAGCTTCATCTACATAGAAGTGAAAATTGAAATAATTACATAAGTTAAGGAAGTAAATAATAAAAATACCTTAAAATTGGTAAAATCATAAAAGAAACAGTGGAAAAGCAGTGAGCTGTTTTCACATCTTTTCCCTCCTAATCCATTTTGGTTATTTACCTCTCTTATCTATAATACTGCTTCTTTCTGACTCATCTAAATAATTTTATTTTGCTCTCTTTTTTTCTCCTAATGAAATGGGAAAAATAAATGTTAACTGAAAATTGAAAAGCAGTCACTCAAAAAAAATCTCCATGACTTTTACAAGAAAACTTTTCTGGAAAATTCTGACCCATCTATCTTAAAATCAGCTCACACTTAGTAAGCAAATGAAATAAGGTTGCACAGTGAACACAGTATTATTACAGCTGCTCAAACCACTGAGCAAACACATTGATTCACTCTAAAGAAATCCCACTCAAAAAAACTATAAAATCCTCATAGGAGGTATTGAATTAATTTGACTTGGTGAATAGAGAGCTTGTGTATTTTCTGGCATAGGCATGGGTAATAAAATAAACACCTACAAAACTAAACCAAAGGTCTGTGCTACTGCAGTTAGTACTCAGCAAAGTTGCTGTAGGGAACATCTGACTTTCCTTGAAGACTAACATTAAAAGTATCATCAAAGCTTTAGATCTGATTTTCCAGATCTTGTCAGTGGATATTAACCTTAGAGAAAACCAGCCATGGGCTGGTGTTCATGAGCCTTTTCTACCAGTCCTAGAAATTTCCCATCATTTCCTAATGATGTTTCTCACTTGCAGTTTCTTTAGCTTTCTTTTTAGACCAAACAGTTTCCTATGGTTCCCTATAAATTTTCTACTTAGCACATTACACCAAAATCTTGAAATATTTTGTTTTCTGGCTCATTCATGCTATTTTTTTAAGGCATGGGAATGTCTAGCTGCATCCATGCAGACTATATTATATAAACTGTAGCAGCAAAGTGAAATTATCTGAACCCAATTCAGGTGAGGACGCAAGGTCAGTCAGCCATAGCAGGGCTGCTGGGAGTGTGCAAGTGTAAGGGTTGCATGCTTTCCTGAGGGAGAGACAGCAGGAAGAGGAAGGAGGGGATTGTTTATTGTCGTATTGCTCCTCATACACCACCAGTAGGCTGAACAGACCTGCCTCTGCTCACTTTCTGATAGCACATATTCAAAGTTCTCTATCAAAGGCACTGTTTAGATCTCACTTGTCCCAGCCCATGGCAGGGGGCTTGGAACTAGATGACTTTTAAGGTCCCTCCCAACCCAAACCATTCTATGATTCCATGATCATATGATTTGCAGTGAAGAAATCTTGCTATTCCAAATACATTTTCAAAAGCATGAAAAATACAGCATTACAATCCTGTTTACAATCCTTGGTTTTTTTCTTCCAAATCTATGATAAAAAAAGTTAAAGAAATGCGGGAAAGGACCATCTAAAAAGTGAAATAAAGAGTTCAGAGGAATCAGTAGCAAAGTAGATGCAGCAATGAAAATGAAGGGTGAGTATTCATCCTTGGAGTGGACAGGCCTGGTCCTGTCAGTCTGTGCTCTGTGGAGGTAAGGAAGTTAATATAAGCACATTTTCTGTTTCCAAAAACAGCACATTTATTGATTTATTTCTGTGATTAAGCTGAATGAGATTTCTTTACCAGCTGCTATAACAAAGATTCTGAAATGTATCATTTCCATATCCAAGCCATGTAATCATCAGATTATTTCAAATCCCAGGATATAATTCTGTTCTTCTCCCTGAGATCTGCTGACAGGACACCAGGGAATGGTTCAAAGCTGCACCAGAAGATGTTCAGAATGGACATTAGGAAGCATTTCTTTATGAGACTGTGGTCAAACCCTGGAACAGGCTTCCTAGAGAGGGGGTTGATGTCCCAAGACTTCAGTGTTTCAGAGGCGGTTGGACAATGCCATTAGTAACATGTTTTAACTCTTGGTCAGCCATGAAGTGGTCAGGCACTTGGGCTGGATGATCCCTGTAAGTCCCTTCCAACTGAACTATTCTATTCTATTCTATTCTATTCTATTCTATTCTATTCTATTCTATTCTATTCTATTCTATTCTATTCTAGTCTAGTCTAGTCTAGTCTAGTCTAGTCTAGTCTAGTCTATTCTATTCTATTCTATTCCACACTTATTTTGACATAAGACCTACCATAACAAAGAGATGAGTGGTTCATGCTGACCCCATGAATGTCAAGAGAAAGTAACGATGTTAGTTTTGTACTGACATCAGTATTTTAGAATTGATTTGATAGTGAATTTGGGTAGTTTGACAATGAATGTATGGATGTGCTACAGGTAGTGCAGCCCAGATAGCCAAGCCTGTGCTGCCTTCGGGCACTCTGTGTCAACAGCTCAGGTATTGCTCAGTTGGAGCTGGGGTAACACAGATTTCAGTGTTGGCTCGTGGTGTAAGCTTAGTCCCTGAGGCACCTTGGTGAGGGGATAGCCACCACTGCAATGAAAAAAGGAGGTCACAGCAAGGTGGGCCTTGGTGTCTTCTCCCAAGTGACAAGTGACAGAACAAGAGGAAATGGCCCCAGGTTGTGCCAGGGGAGGTTTCTACTGGATAGTAGGAAAATTCTGTTCATGGAAAAGGTTATTAAGCAGTGGATCAGGCTGTCTAGGGAAGTGACATAATCACCACCCATGTTGAAAAAGACGTTTAGATGAGGAGCATAAGGACACAGTTTAGTGGTGAGCACAGCAGTGCTGGGTTAACAGTTGGACTTGATGATCTTAAAGGTGTTTTCCAACCTAAATTATTCCAAATAGATTTAAAAAATCCGATAAAATACAGAAAACTTTTTTTTTTTTCAAGAAAAGTAATTTGGTGATTAAATAGTTAACTATCTAACAGTTAATAATCTTTTATTCAAAATACAAATAACTTCTCTAGAGGATGAGAAAGCTGAAAAGAGCCTGGTAACAGCCAGGCAAACAGTTTTTCCTGTGACAGGCAGCAACAGCTACTGACATGGACTCAGCACAAGTTCTGCAGATGTTCAGAGGTGTCAGTCCGATGGCGCTCACTGGGACTCACGTCTCACACCCCTGGACAGAGGAACTGCTTCTCAGAGCTCTGTCTAGAGGCGATTATGAAACTCTTCTCTGACTCAGCAACAACCATGTGGCTGTGCCAGCAGAAATGTTAGCCTACAGAGAGCAGTGGGGGCATTTCATGAATGCAGACAGGATGTGGCAAGTATGAGGTTCAGTCCCAGAAATTCTTCACCAAGGTTTTTCTTCATGACAGTAAGTTAAAGATGCATGGGATTGAATTCGTCTGTTCTGTTTGAAATATATCATGGACATACAGGCTAAGATTAGATAAAGCAACCCAAGAAGAGTCCAGATTTCCAGTTCCTCTAATGAACGATTTTTTTTTCCTTTTTTCCCTTTTCCTCAGATTTGCTTACTTTTTTCCTGGTCCAAAAGCCTATAAATATGCAGAGAGAAGGAAAATGTGATTAATATTACGAAAACCAGTTCCTAGAGTGGTTGCTGCAGCAGTACTCAGCAGAATATCAGATGGAGATACAAGAAAGTAAAAACTGGACCATGAGGTCCAGAAATAGGGTTGATCCTTTTCTAAGCTTTTCCTTTTATGTAAACACAGAGCACAATGAGGAATGGCATGACTCAGCCTAGCAATATAACACTACTCCAATAAACACATCTTTATTTATTCAACATTGGTATTTTGAAGAGTTTCAGTCTCACCCCAGAAAGTCCTGGACACAGATTATTTTTACTTTTCTTTTATGTAGAATCAGTTCTAATGGAATTCAATGAGAAACCCTTTCTGGCCTCTTCCCAAAGACCTACATTTCCAGGGAGTAGGGTGACATAATGGGAAACCACTGAAGGTGACTAACCACCTCCTTTCCCAAAAGAACCAGAAAAATATTCTGGAGTGAACAGCTCTCTGGATGAAGAACTATCTTGTGGTTTAAGTGGTCCTATGCAAGACGGATGAGCAAAGAACCAAATATTCACACCCATCCAGCATCTAATTTTGGAGTTCAGCCTACAGCCTCTTCAGCCTGTGCTTTCATCAACACAATCTGGTCTCATCCAGGAGAAGGTGATGACAGAGCAGAAACCACTCACCACTTCTCCATTTTTATTTTGGAAGAACTTACTGTGTGATCTTATGAATGGGACCTAACACAGACCTAACAATTATTTAGCTGAAAACAATGGTAAAGGATTTGCATACCACTCATTAAAACACTGAGGAAGCATAGTTTAAAGTATGGATATGAATGAAGTCTGGTGCCTTTTGCAGTTGTTCTGTTCTGTTGTCACAATTGTTTGAATTGTACAAAAAAAATTTTGATATTTAAATACATGTATCTTTCGTATTCCTTTCTTTGTCTTTTTTATGCCAATCACAAATTTTCTCTACCAGAAACTGTTTCATTCAGGACACTTCATATGACTGCCAGAAGACTGGCCAATGGATCCGTGTTGCAGAGAAACTGCAAATGCTTAAAACACTTGCACACAAAGCAATTTAAGTAAGACCTCCACTGCCTCTATTCCTTTTACTTAATAGATGGAATAAGCCATTTTAACCCCCAGGAGAGCCTGAGACCTAGGTATAAGTGGATACAAAGCTGTTCTGCCTTCCCTCAGAACTGTGGAACCTATGCAGAAGACAAACATATTTCATGTCTGGTATCTGCAATTCCTTGAATGATTTTTAGTCTTTTGCCCTAAAAGACTTGTGGATGGATCTTCCTTTTCTGTTTACTTCAGAACAAAGACAAGGGGAAAAAAGCTATGAACCAAAACCGGGTCAAAGTTGTCCCTACTTAACATAGCCTCAGTTTTGCACATCCAAGTAAGTGTCCTACATACATAAATTTCTTTATTTTCTCCCTCCACCAGTGAAAAGCAAAATCTTTTTCATCTCTTGCACTTTGAGCAAAAAAGTGAAAATAATATTTGTCAAGCATGCTGATAAAAGGAAAAATCTATTGCTGTTACTGAATTTAGCAGACACCAGTGAGCAATCCTGAAAATCAGGAGAAACACACAAGGAAGCAGTTGTCAAGAATTTAAGAGAGTTGTTCAAAGCCACAAAGCTATGAGAAAGTACAATAACTCTGTGCATCAGCGTCCATAAAAGACTGGCTGAGACAAAGGCAGACTACTTTTCCCAAGATAAGAAAAGCAGGTGCCATTTTAACCAATGAATTTTCAATGACATCAAAATCTTTGACTGGGAGTCTGATTATTTTCACTAATTCACCTCTTAGATGAAAATTTGGAGAAGCCATACCACAATCTCTCCACTAGAACAGAATCCCCTCAGACAAAGAAAACAGGACATTTAACCAGATTTTGACCTTGTGGATAGAGAAAAGAGAGGAGTAATTACTCTGTGGATGAAAATGAAACTACTTCTGGGATCATAAGCACAAAATAATTGGTTTGGTTTTTGTACACATTCTAGGTTATTGAATAAAAACACTTTAAAACACTAAAATAAATAACAAAATAAATACAAAAATGTGTGTTATAATTAAAAATTGTCAAAACGCATTTTCTAAGTGACATTACTATCAAAGTAGAAAACATATTTATTTGTGGACTTAAAAATAAACATTTAGTTCACATCTATAATTCCTGTATTTCAAAGAATCATAGCATTTGAATCATAGCACTTAAATCATAGTATTTAAATATTTTTGCATGGACTTGTAAATATGCCAAGAAACTTGAGAGCTAACAGAATTTTAATGTTCCATCAAAAATTGCAATTTTCTAATTAAAAGTTAATTAGAGATATATATATCTAATATATATATATATAAAAGATAATTAGATAAATAGGATATTAGAAGCTGTCTAATTTTTGTTACGTAATACTTCTTGTTGGGATTTTCAGTACAACTTTGTGAATTTTAACATAACATATTGCATCTGAACCATCCAGATAAAATTATTTTCCATTTATATCCAGGTTAAAATTTTTGAATCAAGGAAAAGATTGCTAAACATTCAGACTTGCACAATAGGAATGCGTCTTTCCATGGCACTTTGTTTTGGGAGCAGCATGGAAAAGGTTCTAGTTTTTAATACACACGATTTGTGAAAATAGCAACAAGCTTATTTAATGTCATCAATGGAAATCTTTTGAAGCATTAGCTAGGCTGTCTAAAAAGGTGAATTTTTTTACAGTTTCAGCCTGAAAAAGGGTCCCATCTACCACCACTGTTTTCAGCAAGATAATGGAGTCTTGCTTATTGAAAAAAAATCGTGCTGTTCCTAATTGTCTCTTTGAAGAAACATATTGTGTTCTTTTTAAGTTGTCCTAATTTCTGCAGAGTTAAAAAAAGAAACTGTGCCAGGCTACTTGAGGTGCATTTTTTCCATAATGAAAGGTGATGTACCGAAAGGTTATAATGAAACAGTTCTTTACCTTCTTTCTCTATGGGTTGTGACACAGTGACAGATGGTGAGAACAGGGTGAAGAGATCTGAAGAGAAATGCAGGCCTTGCTGAAATCAGTGATTTTTATCATTGGCTTCGAGGGGTCAGAGGTTTCCCCCGAGACTTAAGACTTACAGAATCCACGATCCAAAAACCTTGCTCCCACATGTAAGTTATAGTAATTTGAAATGTGTTGTACTGTGCTTATGTAACCAAAATACTGCACAATAAATCTATTATGCATGTATTTTCCTTGTTTTGAAGTTTCCCATTACCTGTGGTTTACAATAATGGCTCCTCTGTTATTCGTGCGTAGTACAAAGTTGCATAACTCGGAGAAAATTAAGAAAGCCGTGTGCAATCTACCTCCACTCAGGTACCACAAAAAGGCTCTGCACTGTCCCAGGTGAGCACTGGCACTTGGTGTTGGCCCTCCCTTCAATGCTTCCTCTCTCTCCAGTCAAGCTGTAACACAGCACATTCCTGTCTAGAAAGACAAGGCACAATCAGGCACTGAGCTCATGTTGCCACATTCCAGTGAAAGGTCTATTTTGGGACAGAGGAATTTGTCACTGCTGTCACCCTCATTTTTCTATTGCTGTTGTACCTTATCACAAATGAGAAAGATAAATTCTGAAAATAAAGAATGTCTAATGTAACCTGAGCACACCCAGCAAGGAAGAACTTAAAGGACAAGGCCCATGTGAACGACATTCTGGTACACTGAGTTCAGAGCTGTCTGGAAAACACATTGAGTAGTCCCCCACAAAAATTTACCAAGTTCCCATTTGAAGACTCTCCAATTACTGCTCTTCTCACAAGAGAGCTGTTCCAGAGTTTCACTCCTCTGGTGAATTGAAACCTTCCCAGCACTTCTCTGGGGTTTTTGTCCACAAAAATTTCTATATCCTGTAAATACAATTCTCTTCCCTCCAGTTTAATCTGAGATGTCCTTGATTAAAATAATCATGTCTCCTCTTCATTGAAAAGACGTCAACTGTCAGCAGTTTGGACTTCAGTTGTGAGATTAACAGCTGCTCTCCCATTACATAGACACACAAAATTGTTCCAGAGCAGAAAGCAAAAAACCCACTCTATCAAAATTCAGCAAATTTAGCTCTTCTGACACCAGTAAAGATGACAGTGAAGGAAACCAGAAGTCCAGCTTAACATATCATGAACAACTGTGGAATTAAGCCATAGGTGTGTTAAAACAATGCAGCTATCGGTTACTTTGCAATATATTGTAGATGATTCATCTTTAGCTTCCAACAAACTTGGGCATATAATTACCTATAGGCTACAGTTTTTAATTACAGCAATGTGTATTTTAGTTATCACTAATGGGCATGGAGACATCACTAGTATCAGTGTCATGTCTTCCTTTAGTCAAAACTTCAACTTTTCTCTGACTTTTTACTTTTTCATCTAAACTTCTAGACTTCTTTGTTTTCTATGAATTTGTCTTATTTTCTACATGATATCGATAAATATACTGTATAAGATTTCATTTCTTCAGCTTTGAGAGTTTTGAGTGATTTTACTCCTTAGATATTTTTGCCATACCATGCAAGCTGCTACAGTGATAAACTTTGGGACAAAAAGTGATTCAAAGGTATTTAAGGGAATGGCAAAGTTTTGTCCTCACTCTGTAAACTTATTGAATTTTACATTCATTTCTTCCTAAACACACACTGCAGATATATACTGCTTCATATTTCTTCCTGGTCATAGCCATGTTCTACATCCCTGTGATGTACTCTTACTTCAGCTTTCAAAACTGATAAACCCAAGTGGGAATTGCACTTTGTTGTTGCTCATGAGTTGTGCTGCTCTGACTTCCCCATTCAAAAGCAAGTACCTCTGAAGTGCCCTGTCACAGTTTGACACTGGCTAAATGCCAGGTACCCATGAGAAATCATTCACACATTTTCTTCTGCTGTAGTTGAGCAGAGGGGAAAAAAAAACGAAGGCTTCATGAGTTGAGATAAGGATTAAGAGAAAACCACTCTAAGGTAAAACAGGTTTAAAACTCAAACAGAATAAAGAAAATTTATTAATAACAGAGTTGAAAGTGGGTAATGAGAACTAAAATAAACTTTTAGAACACCTTTTTCTTTCCAGTCCCTCCCTCTTTCCCACCGACAATGCAGGGAGAAAAAACATGAGGTTTTGGTCAGTCTTTCATTTTCTAAAAAATCTTTCTTCAGTTCGTTCAGGGAAAGGAGGTCTTTTTTTCTGTTGTGCCATGGGGTCCTTCCCATGGGAGACAGTTTTGTCTGGAATTTCTCTAGCATCTAATTTTCACGAATAGCAGTCCCGCCCAAATTGCTATAATGTGAGTCCCTCCCACAGGAGACAGTCTTCCCAAAACTGTTTTATGTGGGTCATTAATTCATGGGGTTTAGTCTTTTAAGGATAAGCTGCTCTAGTTTGGAAGCAAGGGCTCTCTTTATCTCTGAAAACAAGTGTCTTCTCTCTCTATTCGAGTTCCTCACTAGATTACAGCTTTTCAGTGTCCACTTGCTCCAGAGTGAGCACTTTTTCTCATGGGCTGCGAGCAGATCTCTGCAACCCCCCATGCACTTAATGGATTACAGGGAAATAATTTGTTGTATTATAATCCTCACCACGGCTTGCAGAGAGATCTCGATTCCAACGCTTGGAGCACTTCCTCCCTCTCCTTTTCACTGACCTCGGTGCTGCCATGTTGGTTCTCCTCACGTGTCTTCACTTTTTCCTTTTCTCTGACTCGGAAGGAAATTGTTATCCATAGGTATTTTGCAGCACTGAGAACTTGATCTCATCAGGAGTCCATGTCGGGGAATTTCTTGCCATGTTTTTGTTGCTGGCCACGTCATCCCCGCCAGCACCGCACAGGAGGTGCCGGTCGCCGTGGTGCCGGCTCTGTTCAGCGCATCTCTTCACGTGGGTTGCCAAAAAGGAGAAGCTGCTGCCGCTGCTTCTGTCCTTCTGTTTGCAGCACAGCTGGCTAAAAACGGCTAAGCAGGCAAAGTTCACTGTGAGCCGTGCTGAAATGGCAGCAACCGCATGGCCCTGGCCGTGTGGCCCCCTGCCCCGGCCCCAGGAAGACTCCGGCCACATGCCCCCCCAACCCTCTGAAGAAAAAGAGAATGCCCATGTTTTTTCCCTTCTTAAATATGTCATCACAGAGGTGTTACCAACTTCTCTAACTGGGCCAGCAACCTGCCCATCGTCAGAGCCTTAAGCGATTGGCTCTGCTGGACATAGTAGAAACTACCAGGAGCTTCTCACAAAGCCACCTCTGTGGCTTCTCCCACCTCCACCAAAAACCAGGCCGTGTTAAAGCAACACATGCCCACATACCAAAATCACAGCATTCCTGGGCTAGCACTTTCCCCTGAGGATGTGAAGACAGGCTGTGAGACTTGGGGTTGTACAGCCTGGAGAAGGCTTCAGGGATGCACTATAACTGCCTTCCAGTACCTAAAAGGGACCTGCAAGTGAGCTGGAGAGGGTCTTTTCATAGGGGCATGCAGTGGTAGAAAAAGGGGCAATGGCTTTAAACTGAAAGGAAGAAGTTTTAGATTAGATATTACAAAGAAAGTCTTTACTGTGAGGGCAATGAGACACTGGAAGAGGTTGCCCAGAGAACTTGTGGATGTTCCATCCCTGGAAGTGTTCAAGGAAGTGTTCAGGTTGGATGAAAGCTGGTCTAATGAAAGGTATCTCTGTCCATGGCAGGAAGTCGGAATCAGATGTTCTTTAAGGTTCCTTCCAGCTCAAACCATGCTCTGATTCTGTGATTCTACGTGCATGAATGAACGAGTTCCATTTTACAGTTCTGCACTCCATGCATTAAAGCAAGTTTCACGTTACCCACCAGGGCGTGCTGCCAACAGCATCACCTGGTTTAATGAGGAAATGCGAAGATGCATTAAGAGGTGGATGGAACACTAATACAAAGCTAATGTTTGTGAACCCAAGGGTTTCATTCTGAAAGCAAATGTGAAATTTGAGGAAGCCATAAAGGGTGCCAAACCCAGCAAATCCCTCCTCACACACACCTCTTCATACCTGCATTCTCAAGTAGGAGAGTGTTCTTTCTTAGACTTCAGTTCTGTAAATGCTCATACACAGAGAAAATATGTTTCCTCAGAGCAGTCTTGCTGTTTTCCCTGAAAGCACTTTAGTGTGCAAAGCTAGGCAAGCACAAAGAAATGTGAAGAACGCAGACCTTCTTTTAAACACTGTCTTAATTCTCCCTTTGTTTATGGCACTGTAAATCTCATGCATGCCCTCTATAGCTGAAATAAAACATGTGAAAGTGACCCAAAGACTAAAATCCGCCATAAGAACAAGACCTAAAATGGACACAAATATCTAATTCAATAGATACAATTTCTTCTCAAGATCCCAACCACCACAGATCCTCTGCATACCTCCTCAGGCTGCAAACATAACACGATTTATTTAACATTAGCATGACAGACACCCCCTACCCTTTCTGGCTGCTGTGCAAAGTCAACAGGAAATGTGTCATCAAGAAATCTTTTTCCTCTTTCTTAATAGATTTCCTAAGAAATCAAATCTATCTTGGATTGAAATCCTGACCCCAGCAAAAATCTCCACTAAAACTGACACTGGCTTTAAGATACAAATGACAATACCTTAGTTGATGTGATTCAAGGTCTCCATGACAGCCAGTGACAGCCACTGGAAAGTAAAAGGCAGAGCGCATAAACAATAGGCCCTGCCCTGGCAAATAACATTAGTGTTTGGACAAATATATTCAAGATTTCATTTATTTTACGTCACTTAGAAATGATCAGTCCAAGTCCTCAGGCTAAACTAACCTTGACCCTGTTAGTAGTCTGGGAGAAAAGTGTTGTATTCTTCAGAAATGGATACAGTAAATATTACACCGTTCATTCTGGAAAGCAGAGAGAAGAATAAATACTTTCATTCCAGCATTCTGATTCATTTTTACCAGTAACGAGGAAGAAAAGGCAAGCTCTAGCTGAGCATGCTTTATAGGAGAAGTAATTTCCTTCTCCTGCTTTGAATTTTCCCCTGAACACAGAATCTTACACCCAGGAGAAGGCTACAGGATGCCTCTTCAATGCTAAGTTACATGCATTTGTATCTGATGAAGGTTTTTAAGTTTCTCTGATCTTCATAAAGTTCTATGACTTTCATCAGCCACTGAAGGTTTCCAAATTCATCTGTGTCCAAAACAGACAAAAGGAAAAGGATGTAGTTCTATTTCTTCTTATCTGAGACTTTAAATAAACAGATATAATCTGTCTATTGTTCAAATCATAAACAACTGTCTCTTGAGAGTGACCTTCAGCATGCTGTATCGAGAAACTTACAGAACATGTAACATATTAAGGTACTTTTTTTTTGAATTTTCTAATCCCTGTAGAATAGAAACTATCAAGCAATGCAAAAGTTTCCAAAATGCCCTGTTAGAGAAAAAAAAAAAAGTGATTGAAGTAAAACACATAATTTAAGTATTTCATGTGTGCTTTCCTCCACTATTAACAAAGAATCAAAATTGTAAAAATTCAAGTGCTAGGTCAATTTAACATTTTGACTGCTAGTGTTATGTTGATTTTCATTTCCATGGAGAAAAGTTTTAACCACAACAGAATGTTGCACCTGAAGACACACCTTCTCATTTATTTCGTTGCCCATTAACAATGTCAATATTTAGGCTATCAGAACAGGCAGATAAAGAAGATGGGAAACACAGGGAGAACTGTTTAAGATATCTCTTGTTTAAGGAGCCTGTAGCAATTTCTAAAGAACTTGTGGGAAGAGAAAGGGAGAAGGAATGGATGGTATGCTTTAAAATGGAAGAGGTTGATGTAAGATGGAATAAGGTTGGTGAAATGACATCTGGCAGTAGATTCTAGTGAAGGGCAATGGAATCAAAACCACCAGATGAGTAAGTCTCAAATTTCCCCAAGCTCGAGACTTGGAGAAGAGTGGCTGGAAAGCTGCCCATTGGAAAAGGACCTGGGGGTGCTGGTCAACAGCTGCTAAACATGATCCAGTGTGTGCCCAGGTGGCCAAGAAGGCCAATGGCATCCTGGCGTGGACCAGCAATGGTGTGGCCAGCAGGACCAGGGCAGTGACCGTCCCCCTGGTCACTGGTGAGGCCACACCTCCAATCCTGTGTCCAGTTCTGGGCCCCTCACTGCAAGAAAGACATTGAGGGGCTGGAGCGTGTCCAGAGAAGGGCGACGGAGCTGGGGAAGGGTCTGGAGCACAAGTCCTGTGAGGAGCAGCTGAGGGAGCTGGGGATGTTTAGCCTGGAGAAAAGGAGGCCCAGGGGGGACCTTATCGCTCTCTACAACTGCCTGGTGGGCAGGTGGGGGTCGTGCTCTTCTCCCAGGTAACAAGCAATAGAACATGAGGAAATGGCCTCAACTTGCAGCAAGGGAGGTCTGGATATTAGGAAGATTTTTTTCGCAGAAAGGATTGTGGATCATTGGAACAGGCTGCCCAGGGAAGTGGTGGAGTCACCAGGCCTGGAGGTAGTTAAATGACATATAGATGTGGTCCGTAGGGACACGGTTTAGTGGCTGCACTAATGGTTGTACTTTATGATCTTTTCCAACCTAAATGATCCTAAATGGGCAAGGTAGTCCCTAGAAAATAAACAACTTTTTTCTTTTACGAAAAGATAATGTAGTTATTAAACACTTCGGTCTCTCAAAGTGTGGCTTCAGTTGTAGAAGCTGAAAGATGTCACAGTCTTGGAAGAAGTTCTGAACTAAGGATCAGAAATAGATAATAATCCCCACTACAGAGGAAGGCAGGACTCATTACTTAATATTTTCTACAGTTTGTTTCAGCCGACTGAAGCATTTTCTATTGCCTGTTTCAGGACAGAATAAATCATTTCCTAGTGTTGCTTGTTTGTCATTCTTTTCAATAGGAAAAGCACACGTGACCAGCTAATATTAGAAGGCTACCTTGCTCATGAGCTTGTAGATACTGATGTAGCAATCAGGCAGGGAGAAGTTCCCCATCCAACTGATTCATACTTGTCTGCCCACTCATCCTCCAATGTATCCACAAAAGAAAACAAACAACAGAAAAAACCATGAAGGCATGCAAATTTAACTGGCATAAAGCTGAATGCCTGGTGGAGAATGTAGAGAAGAATAAAAATGTATTTTGAAGAATAAATATAGAGGGATACTACAATAACCAAAAGGGACCACTGGGAAAACTTTAACATTCTAGAAATTTCTGGGTTTGTGTCTTGTAGGGATCTCAGACGTTGCCCATGAACAACTGAATAAAGGTTCTAGGAGAAGAGAGTGAAGACAAGCTGCTAGGAATAGAGTTGTGACACAAACCACACAGGACTGAGAGCAACAGGACTGAGGGGCAACACTCAGTATCATTTCATTGAATAGTTTAAAGAGTGCGAAGAAAGACATTTCCATGTTATTTCATAAGAAGGTTCAACAAGACAGAGAATGTGAAGATCAGTGACCCTGTAGATCTGAGATGAGGTCATGGTAATTTGCCACAAATGACAAACTACAGGTTTAGAGAGAAAATGGTAATCTCCAGTTCATTGTTATAAATTTGTCAAAAGGTATAGGTTTTCATTATAATTAGCATTTCTAAATAGTTACTTGATCCTTCCTTTTGCTGAATGTAAATCAGTTATTGCTTAAAGACTAATTGCTGTCCATTGTGCAAAAGTCTGCCCTGCACAAACAAGGATGCACACTTGAAGAGTAAAATAATGCAATTTTTAATGAACGGTCCTGTTAATCAGAGAACACAAAAAGTATCTCTTTTCATTGCCTTTGAGTTCAGCAAAGTCCTTATCAGACACTGCACATAATTACTCTTCTGCATCTTTGAACACAAAACTCAGCATAATTGGGTCCCTGTGTTATGCAAAAGTTTTGCTGCCAAGCCAGGAAGCACAGCTCATGCACTATGAGTGGTGTGACAAATCACACTTGACAAACTCAGATTAGTCAAAGTAAACAGTTTTGAAGCAAACATAGTTTGCAACCGCATCTTCAGCAAGCTGTGAAGAATGAATGTATTCATTAGCAATCTAATGGTCAAGCCTAAGTACACTGCAGGTCTGTATAGAGATCATTTCCATAACAAGGTCATTTAGAACTCCCTAGTCCCATGTTTGTGTAACTCTTGTCAAATCTAGAGTTGAGGAACTAGGCTGGAAAATTTGATTTGAGAATGTGAAGAGATTCACAGTGGGAAATGCAACCCAGAAATCTATTCTTTCAACTACAGAAGGCTGGCATCCTCACTAAATGCTGGTTAACTTAAGAAGTCCTGGGACTTCTCAGGAGGGAACAGGGTTTTGCATGATTAGGTCCTAATTGGAGGAAGTGCTTGCTTCACTGTTTCATTTAACACAGCTGCATATCTATTGAATTTTCTGGACTGGATTTTAATGAACAACTCTTTGGCATATAATTTCTTTTTTGTTTCCTCCTAGCTAGGCTTTTAGGAAGAGTAGAAGATGAAAGGATTGTTATTCTTCTTCTACTGAATTTCTGTTTAAACCTACTAAATTGATGTGTCCTAATTTCTGTAGATTACATTCTCCTGGCAACAATTCAGAAAGTAGGGAATGAGATTGGTCTGGGTCTACCGAGTGAGTAGAGGAACATTCAAACAAAAACACTTGTTTGCCATGAAACACATTCAGCCACAGTAAGTACATCAAGTACAAATGGTAAATGTAAATATTGCAAAAGTTAATTGCTATAGAAGAGAAAGGATGTCAGTACATCTGACACACCGAACTGCAGAGAGTACAAATTAGGGCTGGCTGTCCAGGTATAACTTAAAATTGCACTTTTGTGGGGTGTTAGTCTTGCATTTACTGTCCTTCCTATTGGTTTAAGACAATGCCAGAGGTAGATCCTGTTAATGCACAGGGATGACCTTGTAAGACCACAAGGATTTAAGCATTCAAGTCATGTTTTCATGTAGCCTTTAAAGTTTTGACATTCGCCTTATCTCATTTCAAAGGCAAGGAACTGGTTATACAAACCTCAATTTCTCAGTCAAAATACCCATTGTCCCAGTCAGATCCCTTTAGAAAAATTGCGTACCTTCCTTTTCCAAACATAAAGAACATATTTGAAGGTACATCTTTATTCCAAGAAAAATATCCAAATGCCCAAGAATCAAATCCTACTAATATTTACAGTCAGGATAGCTGCACTAGTACTAAGATTACCAGATAGGGTGATCAGCACTAAGTGTTTGCAGCAATATATCTCACCTAAAGTCTCTCAGTAATAGAAATTTGCATTTGGACATCAGATTACAAATAAACTGGTTTGCTTCAACACTCAAAAACCCCACTTTTGTAAGTCTCCTGGTGATTTAGTCAAATGAAATATTTTGTTTGACCTGACATATTTTATTTGGTTCTTTTAAAATTTTAGGTACTGTAGCTTTGAAATATCATCAGTAGCATAAAACTATTTTATCTCAAAGCTGCAAAATAACCAAATATTTGGGAAAGGCTGAAATTATGTAATGAATTGGGGCTGAGCTCACAAGCTGCTCCATGCAACATGAAAGTGCATTATTTTAACAGATGCCTCATTTCCCTGGAAATGTTCAGTCCATTCTATTCCTGCCACGATTTGAAATGCATTAGCAAAATGCACCCTCCTCTGTTTCTGCACTGCAGGTACATTTGCACAAGGTGTATCCACACGTCTCTAGTTGTAAGTGACAAGAGACAAAGTGGTAATTTGACTAGACAGAATCACCATTTGGAGTTAGTTATCACCAGTTATGTACAAGTGTCTTTTTCATCAGTCTTTGAGCACCTTCACTGCAACTTTCGTCCCTAAAATAGTTGATCCATCTATTATCATATTGCCATCTCCATAATAATCTTGGGCTCGGGAGTGGACTCCAGCTTATACAAAATATGAGTAGTTGTAGTATAAATCACCTACAGGAAGATTGAATCACATCCATAGATCCAGAGAAAGACAGTGGGGGGAACTGGTTGTGAGAAGGAAGTTCTGTCAGAAGATACAAAGCTAGTAGTTCACTTTTCCTCATTTTGTTAAACTCTGGACTGTAGTTTTGATTAACCTTGCAACACAAGCCTGAAGGAGTAACTTAATATGATTTTTCCTCAGAAAAGGAGGTACAACTCTTTCACAGCCTGGAAAGCACCAAAATAAAGAAGGCAGGATCTTTGGGTCCCACAAAGGCTATGTGAGGCTCCGAGGATTGCTGCAGATTTCGTGGGCCAGGTCCTGATCTCACTGCCCTGGCTAAGGTACAGGACTGCAAACAGCCCTAGTCAAGTTAGTGGGAAAGGGTGGAGAAAGAAGTTGTTATCAGCAAGAGCTGATGATGCCTATGAAGCAATGCCTGTAGTCCTCACTCAGACAGACCATCTCCTTCCAGATGGAAGGTGAATATGCCTTCAGTAGATAGAGGGGCCTGGATTAGCTCCCAGAAACTGATTTGACTCCAAAGGGTTATTTTAGGTCTATTCAAAAGAAAGCTGAGGCCCACATAAGTCAAAGTCTGTAGCTGGGTTACAGAAATGGAAAAGCAGAACATGTGCATCACCTTCAGGCTGTACTACCACAGTATTTCTGGTCATCCTTTTGGATGGTTTGATTTTGGAATAACCATTGATAAACACTATATTATTTTGTTTAATTTTATTCTCAAGAATAACTTTCAGTATTATAGGATCCACAGCTGCATCAAAAGCTGAACGGCCAGCAGGACAAGGGACATGATTCTCCCATTCCACTCTGCTCTCATAAAAACCCACCTGGAGACCTCCATCCAGGTCTGGGGCCCCCCAACATAAGAAGGACAACGAGCTGGTGGAACGAGTCCAGAAGACAGCCATGAAAATGATCAGAGGGCTGGAGCACCTCTCCTATGAAGAAAGGCTGAGAGAGTTGGGGCTGTTCAACCTGGGGAAGGGAAGGCTCTGGGGAGACCTTAGAGACACCTTCCAGTACCTACAGGGGGCTACAAGAGAGCTGGAGAGGGACTTTTTACCAGGGCACATAGTGATAGGACATCTGGGAATGGCTTTAAGCTGAAAGGGAGGAGGTTTAGGTTAGATAAAGGAAGAAGTTCTTTACTATGAAGATAGTGAAACAAGGGGACAGGTTACCCAAAGAAGTTGTGGATGTCCCATCCCTGGAAGTATTCAAGACCAGGCTGGATGGGGATCTGAGCATCCTGGTTGGATGGAAGGTGTCCCTGCCTGTGGCAGGTGGGCTGGAAATAGATGATCTTCAAGGTCCTTTCCAAACCAAACCACTCTCTAAGCACTTGGGAGGTAGGATTTTCTCTTAATAACTGGCTTCTGTGTCTTCTGACCCTAATGCATGCCTGCTTTGAGGTAGACTGGCTCCTGTCAGTTCCCTCCTGTACTGGCAGTGTCCTTCAGCTCCCTCCAATGCTCGTTCTGAACAACTCACATCCAGAAACGGTGTTCTGTCTTTCAACTGGATAGCCTGAGATGTGGTTGGAGTGGCAAATGTGTGGTCCGGGCATGAGGTTTCCTCTGTTCCCCAGCCTGTGTTAACAGCAGCTTCATTCATGCTGCCTTCCTTACTCACCACTACTCAGTCAGCGCTAATGGAAAATAGAAATGACAAAACAAATATTTGCATCTGAATTTGCATTTGAATTTTTGCCTAAAATATCGTCATTCTTAGGTTACCTTTCAGAGGCGATACATATTGCCTCTTGTTTTGACTGTCATGAACAACCTCTGAACCTGCTGTTTTCAAACAGCAATGTCTGCCATAGGTTTATAGACAGTTCTTTGGGGAGAGCTAAGAGCTGTCAGATGTATGATCAAATTAATGCAAACTTTCTTTCAGTTTCATATCCTTGGAAAGTTGGATGCCCAGAAAGTCACAAAGATAAACAGTCTCCATGTGGAATTCCTGATGGGAAGACATAGCAGTTCTCTCCCTCCTCTTGGTTTCATATGAATGTGACAGCTTGTTCTTTGTCATCCTTACACATTGGCTGCAGAACTAACACCTTTGCTTTAGAGCTGTACAATGGTAACACTGTGGAAAGCTGTCCTCTTCTGGTAATACCGGGAATGCTTCACTCTGATGAAAAGTTAATTTTGTAAGTAAAAATTTTAGAAACAAAAAAATCTATTTAACAAATTGAATACAGTCTCTGACCGCTGCACTGTCAGTGTGATTGCCATAGTCATACTCACACAACCTCACATCTTTCAAAATTTCAAAGAAACATCAACTAATACGTTGTCAAAACATACTTGCACATTAAAGAATAGAAGTGAGAAAGTAATGAATAACCACAGTGTCCAGGTGAGCACTATGCAGTGTGTGTCTGTCAGCAGTTTCATGCTGTGATGACATCGCTGTGCTGCTATACACAGGATAGCCCTCTGCTTGGGCCTCTCTCATTCCACAAGAATTCCCCAAGAACTATTTTCCTGGGAATCAATCTGAGCATCACTTCCTTGTCCTACATTGCAAAAGCACACATTCCCTTTAGCATATTAGCCGAAATATTTGAATATATGTTTTAACCCTCAAAAAGTGCTAGTCAGAAGAGAGATGGTGACACTCTAACAGTGTCTCTGTTTCCTTTTCATTCTGAAAGCATAATATTATCCAAACATCCATAAAGCGACACAGATATTTTTCTAGAACTGTCTAAACAATAAAATACCACTGCATGTAATTCAAAAGTAAGAACCCTTTCGTTCTGCTAGCTAGGGTAATGCCATTATTATCATCCAAAATAAACATTTGAAATAAATCTGAGAATTTTGCTTCTATAGAAAGAATAGTAAAAGATATAGATGCTGAGCATTTTCAGGGGAAAAAAAGCTTCTGACTTTTTTTTAAAAACTACTTCCTGAAGCCACGTAGTCAGTCAAAATTCATCCTAGGTCAACCTCCATTACACGAAAATTAGATCATTAGGTGACGCTATTTTAGAACACTCAGTTTTATGGTCACTACAGAACAGGCATAGGATTTCAGAGCATGTGGCCAAACGCCAAGTTTTTTTGCCTATTAGCAGATTGTAACCTTTTCTTTATGGCATGCGTAGACTTTGAGCAGTGGTCTATAACTTTGTCACCTTGATTTTAGATTGTAATGCACCATTACCTTCAGACCAATAAATTCATATTAAAATAAAAAGGTAACGAAGAGATTTTTTTGTCATTCTGTTTAAACAATACCAAAAGGTAGATTACAGTAACTCTTCAGGAAGTGATGAACACTTGTAGCTTCCTTATGCCTGCAGACAATATACCCTGCACAATGGGAAATTCCAGTGTCAACTCTTTTGGATGTACTTAGTACTACTTGTCTGAGGCTATAAACAAAGCAGAACTTCCTAGAATGAGGAAAAAATATTTGTATATCAATATGGATATTTTTTAACTTTCCTTATATGCAATGATATAGATGCATCAGGAAGAGGCGACAGAAAGTCAAAAGGAACTCTAAGGAATTCAAGGGATGTGACACCTCTGAACTCTTTGCAACTGCAAAGTGAGGACACTAATATCAAAATAACAGTTTCTAAAGGTGTTTGATTTCTCTGTGTTGGTGGTTTGTTTTTGTTGTTTGGTTGGTTGGTGTTTTGGTTTTGGTTTTTTTTTTGTTGGGTTTTTTCCTTTGTGTATCAGCTGTCAAAAAGAAGGCTTACTTCTTAGAGAAGTGATGAGAATCTTCCTGCTATGTCACCTTCTCATGCAAGCACTGCTGAGGAAGGACAACTTGTTTTGGTCTTAGCACGTAGAGGGGATTTGAAAGTAAGTATAGTTAACAGGGAAGAAAAATACAAGGATTATTATCCTCTAGATTCAAGTTACACTTGTTTCTGCTTGAACTGAGCACAAGAACTGCCATCTAAAATCCAATATGCATCATGCTACAACAACAAGAGAACTTTTTGTGTCCATTTGATGGATGTCCTGTCATGCTAGCACATCTGTAAGGATGTGAAGGAGAGGAAACAGGAGATTATATTCACTGAGATGAAGAGGAACTTTGGACAACAGACTATGCCCCAAAAGCTCAGTCATTTACCTCCTACCAGTAAAATATTTCTCATGGTTTCCATGAACTCTGGATCCTGTCCAGAACGATGAAGTGGCAAACCAGGAAGTGTGAAAATCCAAAACCACTTGCGTGCAGCAGCTAACAAGCCGGGCAGGTCCACACTGACCTTCAGTCAAAACTGGGGGTTTTCCCCTAAGGATCTCATACTGCAATACGTGCCAAAGGGTTGAAGAGCAATAAGTTCAAAAGAATCCTTTTAGGAAGAGTTTTTACTGCTCCCTTCTCTTTCCATGCTCAGATGGGGAGCAGGTTTATTTGCCTAGAAGGTTTAGGGTTGTTGCACATATTCTCAGCAGCTGTCATTCATTAGCCCCTCTCAATTCTCCATCCACAGTGCTGCTGTACCTGAAAATGACTATACATTTCTTTTGTAGCACCTACCATTGAAACATATTCCTCTGGCAAACCTTTTTCCATATGTGTCCCTGATTTCAGGCCAAATTTGACTTTCCCCAAGAAAACGGCTGAAGGGAAACTGTTTCCAGTATCCTGGGAAACTGCAGTCAAAAACATAACAGAATCCAAGGACAAAACTTAAATAATCGCTTTTCTTTGTGCTATGAAGAAATTCAAAATAGATTATCAAAACTGTACCTTCTGGTCTAAAAATCCTAAGTTCCATGTGTTTTGTTTACTACAATATATCACTGAATGCAAAAACTGTTCTCATGCCAAAACAATGTAAGTTTCTTATGAAACCTAAACTATACTTTCAAATCTGATATTAATCCTAATGTATTTTTCTCTTTTGTTAGGACATGACCTGTTTAGTGGGTTAAAATAACATATGAATTTGACCATTTCCTTTGGCATGCTCACAATCTAGAAATTTTTCATCTCAGAGGAATTCTACTGTTTCTGTTGTGCTCTTGGGCCAGAATATAGGTCTTGTACGGCAAGTTGAACAGAAATGCTCCCCATGTATATGGCTAGACTTCTCTCTTCCCCTTGAACACATCATAGTATAATAGCATTTATTCTAATCTAAAATTGGATTAATAATTTGCTGAGGCCCGGACGGAATATAATAATTATACATACATGGAATATGTTAATATCCTTTAAGGATATTAGTCCTCATTGAAAAAAAAACCCAATAGTAAGACCCCACTTGTCTAGTGAAAAGAACTTACATGTCCTCTGGAAAATTAGCTCAAGAGCACCTTTCACTGCATAACATTCTGGAAAAATTAAGTATTTTGGTACAGATTACACATGTAATAGATTGAAAAAAAATCCAGAATGCAGAATAATGAATAATATACAGTTATATATAATACAGTTATTTTTGCTGCAGCAAGAAAAAAAAATCCTCCTGTTATGACTACTTGCACAGTGACCTGACTGAAAACCTATAGATTAAGTTCATGCTCCTCTTGACAGTGTTACTTTCTTCTGTTTCTTCTACCTCCCCTTTAGGTGAGAATATTTACTATATACTGTTAGGAAGGGATAGTTCAATAAACTGTTGATAAGCAATGTGCCACTTCTACAAGTTAGATCTAAAATTATAAATTGTTATTCTGCATTCGGTCAAATTGTCTTAGGCTCTCAAAAGATGTGTGAGCTCTGGCCTATTTTATTTTTTTATTTTTAAGGCAAATCAGTGTTTTGTCAGTGGATTTTCATTCCTGTTTCAAAGTTTTTCACACCTCTGGGATATCAGTCTTCATGTCATCTGTGCATCAACCCTCTCAGTGAGTCCCCAGCACTTCAGGGCTGTCTCTAACACCCCAGGAATGTTTCCAGTAATATGTGAATGAAGGATACAAATGATATTAAGATCCCTTTGATGATTTGGTAGTAAGTAATACCACAAGACTATTTAGAAACTGCTTATTTGAATCAGCTTTTTCCATGAAATTTTGATCCAGTTCTCTCAAGCAAAAATAGATATAGATATTTTTATTGTTCTGATGACATTCACAAAATACTTCACAGAAATACAGTAATTTTTCTCTGGGATTAGCAGAAAATGTAGGCTTTGAAAGAGGATTTGGTTGGCAAATGTACTGTTGAAAGAAAAGAAAAGGTTTAAGTGTATTTTTTTACATTTACACTTCACTTTAGTGCAGAACACACTAACTGGCTCCATCAGTCAGCTGTCAATAGCCCCTGTAAATTACTTCCATTGTGCTTGGAACAAAACCATGGCTGTAGAGCCTTGAAACTACAAACAGAGTCTGTTGTGGCTTCTAATGTGCTGCAATCATTTCTACAGAACACATGGAAGGAAAGCGGATGTTCCTCAGCCATTCACACTGAAATCGTGTTGGTTTGTGGTCCAGAAAAATAATGCTGGCCGTGGTCCAGCACACATGTTATTTTCTTAACCTGAGCAATGTTCATAGTCTTACATAATTAATAGGAACTATGAGCAAGCAAAAATCAATTAAGGTTTGGTCAGGTTTTTTTCTAGATTTCATTTACCTGTTTTCCTGACTCTCAGGAACATACATACAATTACAAATAGGAAGAAGTCCTGCCTGGGTGTTAGTGTCCAGAGGCATCACAAGGATGCTGTCAGCCTGCAGCTGCTGATCTGAATACAGAGCATTCCTTTATGTGCATGCCTGCAACTTTGAGCACCTGTGTGCTTTGCACAAGCTCTCTCAGGATACTACCACCTGTTGTACTGCAAGAAAATGAGGTATGCAAAGTGCGTTTGGGCACGCAAGATAGTACCTGAAAAATCACTTGTTCTCTTTTTCACCACAGGTCTAAAATTCAGACACTGTAACTCTGGTTGTCTTGCTTCTGTCGGCCTCAAACCCAACTGGCCCTTAGGAATGAAGTTCCAGTTCTCCAGAGAGAGTGGTAGACAAATGAGTGGTGTCTTTTAACCTGCTTTTCTTAAAAGTACTGTGGAGATTCTGAGGCCTCATCAAGCAATCTGCTGCAAACTCAACTATCTTGATGTTAGAGCATTTGCCCTACCTGCTAAGCTGAATCTATTCACAGCAGACACTTCCTTCCCCTTTGCCAGTATGACCCGTGTAGCTGTGGGATGATATCATGTCTTTCTTCAACCCTTTCTGCTCTAGATCAGGCAAGCCCATTGTCTTGATCATTTCCACAGAAGTTATGTTTAAAATAACATTCCTGTGGCTCAGCTCTCTGCCCCCTTCTGTTGGTTCCCAGCTTTCTAGATGTATGGTGTACAAAGCTGTGTGTGAAACTCTCCTCAGAGATGTACCAGCACCCCTTTGGGGCAGAACAATGATTTCATTTGTTTCACTTCCGCCATAATGTTTGCCTTTTTCAAAAGAGCAAAACACTCTTTTTACTCCCATTCAACTTGTGATCAACTATTAACCAGTTACTCATTATGCCTGGTGATGTGCAATATTTAACCACGATCACAGCACATGATTTTAATTCCTTTTTGAACTGCACTTTTTGGCTGGATCTTGGAGGTCGAAGGATAAGCTTCCAACTAAAATGTGTATCACTGTCTGATTTAAAGTGCAACAGCAGATTGTTCAAGGCTTCACTGTTTCTGTCCACAATACTTGTACTTCATATGAAATTATTCATTTAAAATCTATTATTTGTTAAAATTTAAAAATTCTCTGCTTGATTTTGATTCAGAACTTGACAACTTATTATTGTCTTATTTTCTGTTACAGTGATTTCATACCAGCTATCTACTGTTGTGGTATTCTCTTCTTTCAGTTCCACAGGGACATATATATTCTATAATAATTAAAAGATAACGTAACTTCTGTTGGTTTTTCCATGCTATGAGAAAGAAATCCAGCTGTTGGGAAGATTCTGGAAGCTGTGAAGCAGCTACTTTACACCAGACCGCCTCTAAGTACATCACTGCTGCTCTCACCGACCTAGCCCAGCTGAGCTGTGTGAATTGTTTGTCTGTCCTCCCCCAGCCTGCAGCATAGTAATTGTGCTATAACCACACTCTGTTTGTAAGGTAAACATGATTTGAGAATAAATAGTTATAAATATTCAGACTGTTGTATTAAAAAGAAAACAAACCAAACAAACAACTAAGAATCCTAGAAAAAGGCACCAGTTTGGCTCCTGCCTTACCACCAGGCCGCCGCTGTCAAACTAGAGCAGATACGCGGTTTTGAGGTCTCTCAGATTCTCCTTCTACAAATACACAGGCTTTTTCTAATTACCAAGTCATCTCATTCATACATTTGAGAGCACCTTTAGCTGTCTGAAATGTGCATCTGATAGGTAGTCACTGACCTTAGTCTGAAAGTTCTCCCATTCATGACAGTGAAATGAAAGCTGTATTCTTTTTTCTTTGGTAATGTTCAAAAGATGTTAGTGGCAGCAGTGTACACTTGCCTAGTACAGATGAAGTAAGCAAACCACTCCTCCCCCCACAAGGAAATAACACTGTAGTGTCGTTGTCTGATGGTGGCTGGAAAACTGCTGAAAAAGGTACACACTCATGTTCAAGTGGTTTGCCTTCCCAGTACGCTGAGGAAGTGGGGATAACTTCCTGATCTCTCTAAGGATGCTTTACATCCCATGATAGCTCAACCAAGTGAAGCTTTTGCACAGTTCAATCAGTAAAGTTGCATGAGGTCGCATCCTTAAAGTGGAAGCTGGCAGAAGCTGGTTTCAAGCATCATTACAGGAATTTTCCTTTCCACAATTAACAACGAAATTTTTCTCATTAGGTGTAGGCACATCCAGCTCTTCTCTCTCATCAGTTTCTCCTCCTGTGTATCTCCAGCCATAAAATCTCACTGTTCAAGTAGCATAATACCCCCTAAGCTGCTTAGTGTATTCATTTGCTGCTTGCTCACCATATGAAAAGTGTGTTGCCATCCTGAGGTATGCTCCTGTCACACTTTCTTCCATTCATAAAATTAAAATCTACCCATTTCACTGACCCTTATGCACAGAGTCCTTAATGACAGAACGTCTTTCTACATTCTTCCATTACACTTGGCTTGCAAGTTAGGGTTGTGCCACTATAAAATTACGTGGTGTGAACAGCCTGCTAGCACATATTTCCTCTATAAAAAATATGTAAATAATCATGTCTTCTAATTTCACATGTTTCTACTAAGTTTAAGCTCATGTTACAAGACAAAGTTGCAAAGAAATAAGGCACATATAAATTCATGAAAATATTATGTAGAAACAAAAGAATCATGGGAAATGTCTTACTGCAATAGAGTCAAATTCTGTAGGGGTAAAAAAGACATTATAAGCCCTAGACCAGGACAGCTATACACAGGTCCAACAAAAAAATCTGTCAATCACCATAAAAACAGTTCATCAAACATTAAACCAAATTTGCATCCTAAAGACCTCTAGTATAAACACGTGAACTTTGCTTTCATGCCACAATGCCCACGGATTTGGCTTCGTGGGCATCTATAGAGTTGTTTTATGATCAGCTGCAGTTTTTGATTGGGCTTGTATGGTCTAGGGGTTTTTTGAAGCCTGGGGGCAGGTACGGCAATCCATGGCAGAACTATCCAGAAGCCCACTCCTGCTCTTGCAGTTACTGTAACTGCCCTCAGTGTTTTAGGTCAGATGTCCTAAGTGAAATTAGAACAGTAAGAAATTTTTATTTCTTCCAAGGAACTATGATAATAAGGCAAGGAATTAAGTCTATTAATTCTACAAATACTGGTGTCACCAAGGGCATGATTGCAATTGCTCTTTAAAGATCTGGCACTGTTGCCTATGTAAGTGGAGAAAAAGCCACCCTTGCTTGGCAAAAACATTCACATTATTGAAGTTATCACATTTTTTTCCCCAGGATTTGGGAAGCTGTCATAATCCACAGCGCAACAGGCACAACAGCCAATACATGCTAATGTCCTGCTCTGACCTGGACAGAGAGCACATCCCTAGGGCAACACTGCTGCTTTTGCTGTACACAAGAGATAAATTTCAGCTAATTGTAAATTACAGAAAAACAGCTGTGTTGCAACTGTGTAAAGCATACTGGGTTTGCTTTTCTTTTCTTCCTCGTCATGGTACAGCCATGGATCTGTTATTAGTGTGATGGAGTCAAACTCCATCATCCTCTGCAGAACAACAACTGACAACTACCTCCAGAGCAAGGCAGAGTAACAGCAAGCTGGGGCAAATTAATTCTTCCTGCAAAGGTGCTGCTCATTTGTAGGAAAAAAAAGGAAGATGAAACAAAAAAAACCAAAAAAATAAACACACCCCTCAAAAACATAGGCAAGTAGGGTAGTTTCCTCCTTCTATAAAAATTTAAACTTGCATTATGTAAAAATGCAAACTTAATTTACAGTAAACTTCTGGGACACAGAATGAGAACTGGAGTGAGTCTTCCTTCAACGTGCAATCTCCTGTTGTCACACATTAATGTAATGGATAATGAAGGATTTATATATACAAAAGCCTATTGTTCCTGATCTGTGATCAGCCATAGCCACCTGGCAGTGAAAATTGCCTCTGGAGAAAATGTAATGATGTCAATTAGATTTTAAAGGGCCAGGGTGCTGGGTGTGCCTCCAGGAGTGTTCCACTCCAGACCAGGTGTGTGTTTTCAGCCTCCTAACCATCTGCACTTGTTGCACTTGAGTTCACACCAGGATCAGCTGGGCATGAGCCAACTGTGTCCCTTTCAGATGGTGCTAAGCATTCCACCAAGGATGCGCAGCCTGCTGGACTAGACCTGAACTGGTCTGGGACATCCCCCTCCCACATGGGCACCCAGGCCTCAGCACTCACTGTTTCAGCCTCTACAGCCACTCAGCTCCTTAGTACAGACACAGGCTTTGGTTTACTCAAATAGGGTTTGGTTAAGCAACCACTCAGGCTGGTGAGCAGCTGCATGAAAAACTTTAGAAAAAGTCAGCAAGGCTTCTTTGTGACTCACTCCTCACCATTCCAGTGCTAACAGTCCTTATTTGGTTGTGCACTTTATAACCGTTGGGTTGCTTTTCAATGGTGCCAAAGTCAAAATCCACCATGTTGGAAAACTCAGTGTAACTTGCTTTGTGGGACACAGAGGCTGCAACTCTGCTCAAGGAAGGAAATTTTTGGTGAAAGAAAACTCATTGGTATAACCAGGTTTGCCAACAAAGTGATGCTATTGTCTTTTTACTCAGTTACTGGAAACCAGACACGGTAATAGAAAAGGACCTGTCCCACACCTGGAGTACCTGCCTGAGCAGCAAACGGCTTCCAGACATGAATCAGTGCTGGGAATCAGGAATCATTTGAATAGAGACAATAACATGATCAAACCTGACAACTTCCAGGGAAATGGTGTACAATTTTTTTTACCTGTGTTCACATACATCTGGTTTCAGTCTTTTGCAATCCTCATGGCCGAATCTCAGCTCTAATACACATGAGATAAATCAAGCTTCTCTGCACTGGTCTTATATTGATTGCATTCAAATTCAATCTCACAGCTTCTATACTAGAGCATAACACCATGGAGGCAAGCCTGTAATTCCTCTGGAATTGCTTTACTGCATGTCAATACATGATGAAATCTTGTATCAACTCTGATATTTCAGGGCCATTGAATTTTTGCATAAAAGTAGGATTTTGCAAATCAGCCTAAATTCAAAATTGTGGTTGATGTCACTTATACTCCCAGAACTTTTTCCAAAGACCTATACAAGCCCATGAGGCTCAGCACAGGTCAAGTCCTGCTGTGTCTATCCTGTCTTTCAAACCCTGGTCTCCATAATCACCGAAGCCCAAAGTCACCATGCTGTCCCAGCATGTACAGACCCTTGTGGATCATCAGGATGAGTCAGGTAGAGCTTCAGAAATTGACTGCTCCTCAGTTTGGGTTACAGTCAGTGTGGACAGACCAAGTCCAGCATGCCTCCCACGCTGTCACAGCTTCTCTTCCTGTCCTTACAGCACCACTACATGCTGAGTCTGTTTTAGCTGGGACTCTGCTGCTCATTCACAGGGTTTTGCTGCAGGCTTAGAGGCAGTCTGAGTTTGTCTTAGTCCAAATGCCAAGTTAATGGTTTCCTACAAGAAGTAATATGCTTTTTCCAAGACAAGATGTATGCAGTGGCCTGGTTTACATTTTTTTTCAGTCATTTAAAGACAGTGTTGAGACAGACATACAAATGGATGTGGACAGCCAGCTACAAAAAGTGAGTCCACAAATGAAAGCTGACTGCGGGAGGTTATGTAACTTTTCCTAACCAACAAGGTTTCGAATCACTCTGCAGTGAAATGCAGCTGACTGACCTCTGGCTCTCTTCCCTTCCCCGTGTCCTGTGCACTGCTTATGGAAGACAGAAAGACTACATACCTTTAGTTAAGGTTCTTACTTCTATTTAAATGGAATAAATTCAATTATTATGTAGACTTTTTTGAGAGATCCACATGTCTGTTAGCTGGAAGAAAGAGAGACTCCCTATCACTTACCAAAGGACCAGATAAATTAAAGAGTTGAGGGTGTCTGAAGGTCACACAGGTAGGTAACATTTACAGGAAAGCCATTTCCCTTGTGGTTTGTTGCTCAAGATTATTATTGTAAAATAATCTCTATATTATCTCTACAGTTGAATCTTTTTCCCACCCGATGTCCCAATTAAACTGTTGTAAATACAAAGCAATTAGAGAAACAAAGCAACACAATTCTAGACACTGTGAGAAGACGGTAATTCCACAAGTTGAGATGTGTTAAGTCTGATTGCTTAATTATTAGCGACATAGATATGCTAGTTGTCATCACATTGTTTGTGCTGAATCTGAACATCTAATCCCTTCCTCGGGCCTCTCCTTCCCTAAAGCAGTGGGATCTTGCTGAGAAATAGCTCAATGCAGCTTGATCCAGCCAAACAGGAGAGAAGAACTGGCTTGTCTTTCTCCTTAGACGAGCTGACGCACTGCTGAGGGGGCCCTGGCACGACCCTGGTGCCCAGGCAGGAATGACTGCAGGGTTTTAGCGTCACACAGCCTGCAAAAATGATACGTGGCCCTGTATCACAGATGCCAAGGTACTTCTTTGAAGGGAACCCCCTCGGGGGTAAGATCTATGGAAATGGACTGCAGAAGCCAGGAAGGTTCTGAATCAGACTGCGCCCCGTGGGACTTAGCCTCGGAAACTGCAAGGCAAAAAACACCATCTTACTCTGCAAAACTATTTGCCGTGTTTGAATTTTATTTTTAGTTAGTCAAATTGAATACCCAGATAACAGAACAAAACCAATCATGTGTTCTGCAGATTCTAAGAAAACAGGTCTATCCTGTTTGGTAGGACTTTAAATACAATATTGCATAATTCACAAGTGACCCAAACAAGACATTTCTCAGAAATTTTTGGCAATTCTTTTTTGCTTGATATTCACCATGGTGGGTAGACAACAGCCAACAGCTAATCACCCATACAGCCACTTACTCAGTCCCCATGCCCAGTAGGAGAGATTAGGAAGAGCAGACAGTTTAATAAACAAAAGGCAGAGGTGGAGGGAAGTGTTGCACAGGCTCACCACCTGCTGCAAACAGATTGATGTCCAACCAATCTCCAGGCAATAACTGCCTTGGAAGACAACCCTCACCCCACCTCCTTCTTCTTCTGCTAGCCCAGTTTTATTGCCGAGTATGACATTATATCATATGGAATATTCCTTTGGAGAATTCAGGTGAGTTGTCCTGGATGTGTCCCTTCCCAGCTGCTTTCCCACCCAGCCTCTTCCATACACTGTGAGAGCCAAGTGTGAGCAGAGAAAGTCTTCACATTGTGGGAGCACTGTTCACCAACACCCAAAGCATGGGGGTATTATCAACAGCTGGTTAAGCCATAAATCCAAACGCAGGACCATACAGACTGCTATGAATAAATCTAGTCTATCCCAGATAGATCCATAACACTCACAAAGATATCTGAGCAGCTCTCTACTTGTATGAACTCTGTTGTCTGCATTCAGATTGGGCAGAATTCAGCTGTGCCTTCTGCCCAAGTCAAATGACCAAGACAGAGTGATCATTCACTACTGAATCACTCAGTTCTACTTCACTTTTTCATCCTAGTCATGCCCAAAGGAGGCTCTGGTATTACTCTTCACTGAAGTATTTTTTTCTAGAATTCAAAAGATCTAGTGTCTGTCAATGAGTTCCACACAGGATATAGTTTCATGAAGCATCCTTGATCACAGCAGGGTTACTCTCCTCAAAAATATCACAGTGTAAACTTTTCCATGGCACTGTTGTGAGTTTTCTTAATAGGATTTACATCATGGAATACTTTTATCTTCACCATGTAGCTACAGCAACTTCTATTATTAAATGTCTCTACAGTGTTACTTCTGATCTCCTTGATCTTTGTCTATGCAGGCCATACTCTCCAACATAGGCACAGGTTCTCTGCTGAGTATGAGTTATACGACTACGATTTTTGTGCAGGAAATCATTTTTCCTAATCCATAATGTTTTTTACCATTCAAGATCAAGACAAAACAATAGCCTGCAAAATTCACACAGCTAAATCTAAAGAAACACAATCTGTTCCTTTTTGATACTGATCTTATTAGAATTAGATTGATTCATGCTGATTTTGAGCCCAAAGAAATGAAAATTCTTTTCATTGAAGTTTTTTTATTTTCATTCAAGCCTAATGTTCTTCAAAATCTTCTCTGTTTTTTGGGAAAAAAAAAAAAGACCAGAGTTGGCAAGCTTCCTGCAGAAAATTAAATACAACGTAGAGCTTGTCCTTTTTCATCAGGCTCTTGTGTTTAAACTCTCCTTTTTAGTTTTGCTCATGGCCTGGTTAAAGATATATGTGAGTTGCTCAATAGTACATCAGCTCTGAAGCCCTTCAGATTCCTCTTGTGTCTATGAGGAAATAACCAGTCCCACACACTGGAGTCATGGAGTTCAAAGTGTTTGAAACACATCCTCATCTCCTGCAACCCAGACCCTGGTCCAGATCCAACTTTACTACCACAGTCAGACATAAAGGCAGCTGTTGAGGAAGAAAAAGATAAACCTGCTCCTAGCAATAAAATGTTTGGATTTTTTTCATCAAGCATTAACATTTGGACATGGATAGATTTTCTGTAAGGTACAAAAACATACAGAAATGATCACAAGTTGGTAACCAGGCTGTTTTCAATACTAGGTGACAGCATTATTCCTTTAGCAACGGTTTCAGACATTGCTGTGTAGTCTTCTCCTGCATAATTCAGCAATGTCAGGTATAGGTCATCTTTCTCTGAAATTAAATTCTTTCTCATCACATCAGTCAGCAGTACATTGGAAATAAGCTAATAACCCACAAATGTTTCCATACCTGTTCAGCTATACCCATAAAATCTGTCCTAGTGTGAGAACTATCAATGTTCTTTTCCTAGTAATGCACCTTTCTTTTCAGATTAGAGGTAATATGGTCACAAAACTGTGCACCCTGAAATAAAAACCATAAACCAGCCTGTGGACTAGTGTTTCCAGGCCTCAAAAACTACCCAGTGGAATTTAGTGAGGTGAAGCTGAGACCGGTGTTGGTAGCAGGGGGTCAGGGAGGTTACGGCTGCCCTGCTCTGTCAGTGCTTCATGCACCTCTGTCAGATTGCACTGTTACAGCTGGAGGTCTACGACAGTTCCATATTTGCTAGGGAAAGTGCCTGTCTTTTCCCTGAGAGCTTTCGCCTATCCTTGTAAGCTACACCTAGTTCTAGAGGGCACTTTCAAAGAGCTGTCTTCTGATCTCTGTAAAAAGTGCAGAAACCTCCTAAAGTTTACTGAACTGGGCAGTGCTGTTCATGCTCTCTAGGTAATGGCAGTGGTTGCAGTGAGGCAGTGCTCACATCCATCTCCTCCCTGCCTCTATATCAACTGATACAGGCAGGCAGCCAAAGGGCTGTTGCAAAATGCCTTTGTGCATAAGGAACATGGGAAAAGCGCAGGGTGAAGGGATTACACAGTAACTGTACCGATAAAGTTACAGAAAGTGAACTTCCCTATGACCCTGTGGTTTCACTACTGGAATAATATGAAAATAGCCAGACAAAGCTGGCTGGTAGCTGTGATGTGACATCAACAGGGAAGTTACAGGAAAGATTTGTTTAACATGCTTTTATTTACTTCTTAGAGCAGTGATGACATTTCACTAACAACACGAAAAAGTGAGTCACATACGTAATTGCTGCTTGGAGCTATCAGGATCTATATAAGGGTTTTAGCTCTGGTCTTGGGAGACAGGAGCTCAAACCCTTTCTGCTGCAGCAAGGCTCCTCGGCGAGATGGGCACCATGTACTACCTCCTGCTTTGTGCTGCCATCTTCCTACCTGAGACTCCTGCTTTTCCAGTACAACTGAGACCAGAATCATGGACCAGCGTAGACCTTCAGAAAGTAAAGGTATGTTACGTGGGGGGAAACACAACTACATTATGAATAATCTGATTTTTGATTCATTTTCTACATTCCTTTCCTATCTGTTTATATTTTCCTTGTCTTACATTACCACAACAGTTTTTGCAGAGGTGATATAAAACAGTTTGAACTTTCTGACTAGCTTAGACATCCTAAGACTAACTTTAAAAAGAGACCAAGTTCCAACTGGTAAATAAAGGGGAGCATGTCATTTTTAAAATATCTCAAAATTTCTATGTGTACTGTATTTGAACGCTGTAGATTTGAATGCTCAGTGAGTTGTGGTAACTTAAAAGGATTTCTTACTTCCGGTGTTTCATTGCTGTCACAATTCTTTTTATATATGCTGGTCTGTACTACTGACAGAGCAGAATTTGGTAAATTGAAATGGAAAGATACAACTAAAACTAGACATGACTGCAGGATGATGAAACAATTCAACCAAATGTAAAATGCAATTACCAAAATATCACAGATATATGTATTAATTTTTACTTTTCCTCTTTCCTTCCAGGGATATCTTGATAAATTCTTTCCAGTTTTTACAAAAACACAAAACCTAAGCATAGAAGAAAGGATCAAAGAAATGCAGAAGTTTTTCCACCTGACTGTAACTGGAAAATTAGACACAGAAACAGAAAAAATAATGAAACTTCCCAGATGTGGTATCCCCGATGTAGCAGAATACCAAACATTTCCTGGAACTCCAAAATGGAAAAAGACACATTTAACTTACAAGTAAGTGCTGTTTCAGGTTTTATGGAGAAGGGGATTGTTTTGTATTTAACTAGGTGGGTTTCCTTCAAGCCCTAAATGATATTAACCTGTTTTTCTTTGCTGACAGGATTGTCAGTTATACATCTGATCTACCCAGAAAGAAAGTGGATGATGCAATTAAAAGGGCCTTGATGGTATGGAGTGATGTGACTCCACTGCGATTCCGAAGAGTCTACGTGACCCAGGCAGACATTGAGATTAGATTTGCACGTCGTGGTGAGAATATCTGTCATTTTAAAAATACAATGGTCCATATTTTATTTAAAGCATGTATTTTTTTAGCCATAGCCTTAAGAAAGAACAAAGAGCTTGGAATTAAGTCAAAGTCTGCATATATTTTATCTTCTTTATATCATGCCACCAAATTTGTACGTTATGATTCAGTTTTACTTGTATAAAACTGTTAGAAAAATCCTTTCTGAGTCACAGCTGTGCAATGAAGGGAGAATTCAGCTCCAGAATGAGACACTTAAATTTAGATGTTCAAGGCTGTTTTTGCCTTGATAAATAGTGCAAACTACTGGGAAGAGCTCTGTAGAGCAAATCATCAGGTTCTGAAGATCCAGCCTCCAAAGGCTGGATTCATGCAGGTTGAAGCAGGTTTACTTAGGCCTAGATCTAGTCTGGTTCCCACACTAAACAGCCTTTGGCAGCTGGGTTGCATTATGTTTGGCCATAGAGAGTGTCTTTTGGTTGATTGGCTTCTAGAAGGAATCGCATGTTGCACCCTAAGGTTGCACCAAGGTGCAGGCCAAAGCGTGGTAAGTGGGGATGACCAGAAGAGTCCCTTCAGAAGACCATCTATGATCTGGAAGAGTCTGTGGACATAGCCCTACCTTTAACTTGTGCCTGGTATCTAAACTAACTCAGCTTAGACAAACTAAATGCCTACTTTAAGGTTACCTGGCTTGTTCTCTAGATGCATTGACAGTGTTTACTAGAGCTCCATTGACTGTAAGTGAGGATCAGACACCTGGCTTGCAAGGACATTACTGCATATGAACACCAAAATGTCCAAAGCCTCTGTGACACTGATGGGAAGAACATTATGTTGCCATAAAGAGGTGACTTAATGTCCCAGTCAAAGTGAGAAATGATCCTGCAAGCTGGAATGGGTTTTAATCCCATGTCACACACTAGGATTAGGTCTCTTCTGCCTGTGTTAGTCGTGCCCTAAGGATCTAAGATATGGTCTGGGGGAAAGGACACAGGAGGGCATCTGAGTTCCCAGCTACTCCTCAGTCAAGTCAGAGACTCACTACAAGGGAGGGGGAAATTTTCAAGGTTGATACAACTCTGATCCAGCTCTTGCACTCAATGTAGGAAAATGTAATATTTCACCTGCACTATGACAGAAGTAGGTACTAGACCATACCTCAAGGCTGGGGGTAAATGAATTCATCTCTTCAGAAACATGGCTATCAATCCCAAATCACTGTCTCACACTAAAATCAGTGCAAGTGAGAATGTCTACAACTAATATTGCCCAGCACTTTTCAAAATCGAAAGCATTCAGATAGTAACAATCATGTTGCCAAGCATTAAGTATTTATTCTGAAATAATCCCTGATTGCTGCCTCAGAGCCATATTTCTGACAAAAATTCAGAAAAAAAATATTCAGCTCTTTCTGAAACATGCAGCAGCCTGAACTATCATATACAGGATTTGAACTTAAGCCAAACTTGAATTTGGAGAGTGTTTCCTAAGCCTCACTTCTCATTTTCACAACCTTGCTGCCGTCGTAAGATTTTTTTTAAGGATTGGCAACCAGCAAAACTAGCACAAACCAGCAACATGCTTCAATTTGCTGAATTTAAATATGACAACTGATGTCATCTGATGACATTGATTTATTTCAAATGCAGAGCATGGTGATGGATATCCTTTTGATGGAAGAGGTAACACGCTGGCCCATGCGTTTGCACCCGGAGAAGGGCTTGGTGGAGATGCTCACTTTGATGATGATGAAAAATGGTCAGATATCAATCAAGGTAAAGCTCACGTGTGTATATGAAAGGGAAAGGCAAATATTGTACATGTTGGAAGAACACAGCTACAGGAAGTGCTTTCAATAACTCTTCATGCTTCAGTACCACTTCAGTATTAACATTTCTGTTCTTTCAACTACCTTTTTAAGTACTTATGCTTCATGACCATGAACAGCTACATAATGCCTGCTCTGTCCATATTTTAAAGCACATTTTGCAGGCTAAACAAGGACTATGAGCCCCTGTTTTCTACATAAATTTTGAAAAGGTAAATTGTCTTGCTTCTAGGTTTAAGGTTGACTAAAAGCAGAGTCGGAAAGAGACTCAGAGTCTCTAGATGCATATGCAAGGAAGTAGATTTTTTATAAGATATTATAGTTATATAAGGAAGTTCTACAATAAGGGATCAAAAGCCTGGGGTTTCATTCCAAGATGAATTGAAATATACAAATTCTCCTGCTATTTCAATTCATTGTATTTTAAAAAGAAGCACCATACCTTTAACATACATTTCTGTACTTCTGTGTTGCAGAAGTCAATTTGTTCCTTGTTGCTGCTCATGAATTTGGCCATTCCTTGGGACTTGCTCATTCAAATGTCTCTGGAGCTCTGATGTACCCCCTCTACTCATACCAGAACCCACGAACCTTCAGACTTCCGGAAGACGACAGGCGAGGAATTCAGAAGTTATACGGTAAACTCGTCATGACATTTGATTTTTCAAGACAAAACCTACTGGGGTACAGGTTTCACTCTCCCTGATTGCAAGGGCCTCATCATATTACCGGAAAGAAAGAAAGGGAACAAATTTGGGAAAAACACACTCCTGCATACCCTGTCCATTATGTTTCCTCTGTAGCCTGTCCCCACTGCAACCAAGAGGGGACAAAGCAGCAGTGCATGGCCTGGTGCACTTCATGCTTCCACACATGTTGCCAAGCAAATCCTGTGGCCCTCGCTCTGCAAATGAGCTGTTTCAGTGAGTGGGGCTACTGGCAGGAAAGGAGAGGTACTGTGCCACTCACCAAGTTCAGTAAAGGCAGAAACTCCTCAGCAACAAGGGAACATGACTAGAATTGACCCCACAGGACAAGATTTGTCAAGTTTGCTTTTCTTTAGGCACCACCTTCCTCAAGGCATGCTAGAGGAACACTAGGAATAAAACAGAGTTGTCTGCATTGTCAATTTTCAGTGGGGTCTCCATGTTTTGTGCTTCTTTTCCACAGGAAAAAAAAGTCAAACTTCTGAAGGAAATGGTTAACGAAGACCAAAGAATTCACATCTCATTGTTTTGGTGTTCCAAAACAATTTTAATTCTCTGGCTAATTAAGATGGTAAACTCCTGGGCTGCACTCTCTCTCCCTGAATTTTTATATTGATTTATTTGCACTTTGCACAATTTTACCTAACAATAATAATAAAAAAAAGTATGCTCTGTTTTCTAATGTTTTCTTTTTTCTTCTGGCATTTCACTGGGGGATTAAATTACTCCTGCATGCGTGATAGACAGTCAGACAAGTATCTTTGTGAAAAGATTTATAGGCACCAAAAAAGCCTGTGTGCGTTTACTGGTGTAAGAACAAACCCTGCTCCTGGCTTGCTTTCAGTTCCCATGCATGTCCTGGCTCTTCACAGTACTGACTCCTCAGAATCAGTGTGCTTCCCATATGGCTCACACATAGAGGAGGTCTCCACAGTGCTTCCTTCAGTATGGGCTGGGATGTTTTCCCAAAGGGAGAAGCTTTTCATCATCATGGTCTCCCTGGCTTCCCAGAGAAGCAGGTTTGAGAAGTAGTGGACTGCGATTCCCATTGTCCTCTGTGATATTCAAACATTCTTGGGTATTTTAAAATATTAAAAAAAAAAAAAAAGAAAAAAGAAAGAAAAAAAACCCTACAGGTATTCTCCCGAGGATATTCAAAATCGTCAAAATTAGCAAAGTAGAAGGTGTATTTATGAATAGTTTCCGACAGATGGCTCCCTGCGCGCAGAGATGCGGAGCACAAACACCAGCTCAGTGTCACAGCCAGCACCTTCATCATCTCCTAAACCAGCGTTACCCAGTGCAAGGAACGACCTTCACCCAACCACAGAGGAGACACAGCACAGCAGGGAACGTCGTGCTTGCACAACACATCTCGGACAACACGCACAGCTCTGAGAGCAAATAAACCAACCTTGTGACCAGTGACTATTAAACTAATGCAATGAATACTTATAACAAATTTGGTTTAACATGCTCTGGTCAGATCTGTTGTTCTCTTAACCCTTCATGCCTCGCATTGGGTGCCAAAATGGACTGACACTCTTTAACCTGGCAGGTAACTAAACACCACACTGCTGCTCACTCACTCTGCCCCCCTCAGTGGGATGAGGGAGAGAAATGGGGGGAAAAAAGTAAAAAATTCATGGGTGGAGACAAAGACAGTTTAATAAGACAGAAAAGGAAGGGGAAATAACAAACAACAACAACAACAATAATAATAATAACAGCAACAACAACAACAATAATAATAATAACAGTTAGAATATACAAAACAAATGATGCACAACGCAATTGCTCACGACCCGCTGACCAATGCCCAGACAGTGCCCAAGCAGAAGCCCCTGGCCAGCTTGCCCCTTAGTTTATATACTGAGCATGACATCCTGTGGCATGGAATATTCCTCTGGCCAGTTTGGGTCCCAGCTGGGTCCCCTTCCAGCTTCTTATGCTCCTCAGCCTTCTCACTGGTGGGGTGGTGTGAGAAGCTGAAAAGTCTTTACTGCAACAATTAAAGCATCAGTGTGATATCGTTATTTTGAAAACACTCGCATCAGTTACCAGCCATTTCTTCCACAGAAAGCTCAAAGATGAAGTAGCTGGTGCTAAGTGGATATTGTTCTGAGGGCACAGGTGTCTTGAGGTATGAGAAAAACTTGAAGTCCCAGAATGGAGGGTCAGATCCAATCTGTGTTAAAGGCTACGAAGGAGGGGTCTGTGGTCTGTGTGGATGCTCAATCAACTTGGGTTGACCTGGGGTTCCTGGAAAGAAGCAATGTTGACAGAAAGTACCCTGTTCCCTTGGCCGAAGTCCTCACAGGGAACAAAGCACAAAACAGAGACACACCATGCTCTTTATCAAGCTTAAGTCACTTGCTAGTGCTGCATAAGGAGAAAACAGACATAGAAGACAGGCTTCATGAGAGGAAAGACTGTGCAGAAAGAGACACTCCTAAGGCCACATGGAACAATCCATGCACAATGCTGGAGAAGGCACTGTGACAAATGAGGCCAGGAGAACAAACACTTGACAGTAAGTAGTAGGTTTGTTTTCTAGTGTACAATTAATATCCTCATGAACTGAGATGAATGGGATAAAACCCAGATGTGTATTCTTAGGAATACTGACAATGGGACACATCTGGGAGACAGCTTCCTGTGACCACATGAGGTGACTGGCCTGCTGTAGGGCCAGCACAGGTGGCCGTGAGGCACCCTTGTGTCTTGAAGGATACATCTCAAGAGAGGCAGCAGTGCCAAGTTAGCATCTCCACAGCAAGTGAAAAAAAATAAAAGCCAGGAATTTTGTCCTCAGAGACAGGAAAGGTACCACTGATGAGGCTGCCAGCAGCATTTTACGTCTTGTTGAGCTCCTATTGCATTTCCATTCCCATACAGGACCTCTCCTTCGGGGAAAACCGCTGCCACTGGCACACCTAACCCCGCTTAGCAGGCGTGAACTGTGCAGTATCTGCCTCCATCTAGTGGCACAACTCGGCAAACTGCACTGGCTTTGCACCCCGTCGTAAAGTGCGTCTTACTCATCTGCAAGGACCCAGCTGAGCAGGTAATGCCATACACACCATCGTTAGGGGAAATTAGGGACAAGATCTAGCAAGGGTGCTGCTACCTCTTCCTTCTTCACTTTATCCCACTGCATTCTGTGTCAGTTTTTACATGCTCTCTCTAATAACTATCTGAGGACATCTAAGCACCTTATGTTACTCAAATAGCATCTTGTCCCTCCTTTTCCATACAGAAGAAGAAATGGGTAACCACAACATATTTTATTTTGTTGGGGATTTGAATTTTTATTTGCTTTTACTACTGTTCTTTTAAATAAAAGTGTATTTAAATGCATCTTTGCTGTTCCAGATGGTACAACGAGCAGCAAATGAATTCTCAAATGTGTTAACATTAATGGCGGGTCCTTTGACCATGCACATGTAAAGGATAAGCTCTACTCCTGCTTTAGGAAAGTCAGAGTTACTGCCTAGAAAAGCTATTATGGGGACTTACCCAGTAATTTAGGTACCCTGAGCCCACTCCATCAACACAGAGTGATATTCTGAGACGGCAAAGTCAATACCTGCAATATCTGGTGTTAACAGGGGAATAAGATCCCAGAAGAATAAACTTAATTGTATCAGTAGCCTCAGAAAAACATATTAAAGCTATCACACATAAAAAGTTCACAGATACGTGATGGGAAAGACCTGATGAGCTGCAAAAGCGTAAGTAAGCCCTGTCCCAGTAATGTCCTCTTGACCTTTTCTTCACAGTGTTAACTGCAAATTTAATCCCAAATCTTTAATCTTCAAATTTAAACTATTTAAAGATGCCTTTTTCTTTTTTGTTTTTATAAAATTATATCTTCGACAAAACCTGCCTCAAACAGGATGCTCTTCATGGCATCATTATGGTGGTTTCAGTTTCAGCAACACCAATATGAAGTAGCTCCACTGACGTCAATGGAATCATTTTGGGTTTATCTATTAGAGTAAAAATGTTAGCAAAGGACTAGAGAAAATATTATCTGTTTTGACTATTCTTACAGCAGGAACCACCACAAGCCAGAGAACTACAGATAATCACTGTTTGTTGGAAAAGGGTGAGGAAAATTTTTAGGGCGTGAAAATTGTGACTGTTTTTCTGTCAGGCCTAAAATTAAAGTTTACAGACAATAGAACAAGAATCATAGAGAAAAGCAGCAGGCTGCTCAGGTTTATTGAAAAATATGGAAGTCTATCCACATCAGGAAAACAGAAGACCATTAGAGGTCTTCTACTTGGCCACGTGAAGTGACCTGACAGAGCTGCTATACTGAGTGTAGTGAGAGAGTCAGTATTTCCTGCATCTCAAAAAGCAACACACTCCCAATTAAATGTTGTGGAAGATTTTAAATGAAGAAAGATGTACATTTTCATATAGCAAACAATTCAGTTGTGGAATTCATTAACACAGGGTATTCAATGACAGTGCTGACTCAAATTCATAAATGGAATTTCAAAGGTTAAGATACATTTGTGTAGCCTAACAGCTACTAAACATGAGGGCATGGTGGCAAATGGGGGTTCACTGTCTTGCTGAACACAAAGGAAGGACCCATCTAAATTTACCCAATTGTGCTAACATTGCAAGACTTACTACAGGGAAAAGGAAGCACCTTGTCTACAAAGGCAGGAGGATAAGGATTGCATCTAACATTTTAGTGACTGCCTCACACCAGAAGATCACGTGGATCTACTTATCTACCAAGATTTTAAGTCCTTTTCAGAATCACTGTCCTACCACCAAGGCACACCACCCTGTTCAAAAGGCCATAATGAGACTGAAGGGGATCTGTGGTACTACTGTGGGCTTCCTCTAGATGAAGTCTTGCCCCAAAGCAGAGATACCTAGGAACAAAGCAAGGTGGTGCCAAAAGAACAGTTTGCATTCAACATCAATCTATACAGTTCAGGCATGAGTTACAGAATACAGTATGAGTAAGCATACTCACAGGAATGCCAAAAGCATGGGAATGCCAAAAGCATTTGTCCATTCCATTAACTGCTGCTTGTGCAAAAATTATGAAGATAAAATTGAATCTCTAATATTAAATATCTATTATTTTCAATTATAGGAGAATGTCATGGCAGTGTTCCTGATTGCATACTACTTTTGACAAGTAATTCACTCCGAGTTCAAACAGTACTCTGAGATCAGTGGTCCCCCAGCATAAAAACAATTTGTTCACTACAAAAATGAGATGTGGAAAAGATCAAAAACAATGTTCTTGTCACTTGTGATTGGACATAGGATCAGGAACAGCCTGTAACAGTGCTGTCTCATCTTGCCTTGAAGGCAATCATTCTCATTATAATCATAGTATTTATGACTAGCAGAGTCTTTCTTTCTCGTGATGGTTACAACAACTCCTAGCAGTTAAGGATGAAAGTGAAAAATATTGCAAAATACATTAAGAGACTGCCTAGTGTTACTTTAATGGTTCCAATGATGCTCTATTTTTAAATATTTGGGGGAATATGCAGTATGAACTGACATTGCTTTGAAGAAGAGAAGTATATAGTAATGGTGCTTTTGTTGCTAGCTTGGCTTATCAGAAACATTTTTGCCTCAAAATTCTTTTAATATTTTCTAGGGGTTCCAAATATGGATGGAAAGAGAAGTAGAAGAGGTGGGAAAGAACCATACTGTGCTGAAGAATTGTTTTAACTTTTTCTCTTTGGTTATGTTATTGTCCTCCTTTCTACCTCCAGTGCCAGAAATAGGAATGAGGATTGATTCTTTGCATAAAAAGATTTAAGCTTTTATCTCCTGGGTAATAATTTGAGCAGAAGTCAAAATGCTGGCACTATTCTAATATTGGCACAATATTTTTTTAAGTGTGCCTTAGCTTTGCAAATAAAACTAACCCACTCGGAGTTTTCCTTGAGATAATTTTCCAAACCACTAGGTGATTATCTTGTCCTGATGCAAAAAGATCCGATTTTAATTTAGCAGTGAGTAGAATACTTCATGATAATAAGAAATACTGTAACGGAAGAAATCACTTCTCTTACTCGTATTTGCTGTGGCTACAAAGCAGAGTGTTGGTATCATATCATTATCAGGCTACTTCCATAGTTCCAACAACTCAGGGTTCAGACACATTGCAAATCGCCATCAAGATGATGGAAAAATAATGGTCGGTACTTTCCACTGAACTATTTGCTCGCACTATATGATGTCTACAGCACAGAAATGTGGATGTAGGATTCTTTGTACACACTCAGTGTATGTAAAGTGAGGAATGGGACCACCTGCTCGGAAATGTCTGCCAACTATGCAGATCTAAGCTGCTTGCCAGGGCAGTTCAATCATTTTTCCATGTCCTCTCATACAACCTTTAGAAAAGCCCAAGCAAATTCCACCCTCCATTACATTGCCCATCTTCATATTCTGGTTTAACACTGGGTTTCAACGAAAAGGTGCTTAGGAATCCAGCATGCCTATTACTTAAAGCACTAATCCTAACCTTTGCACGCTGTCATCCTGAAATTTTTATTGCCCTGTTATCTCTTAGCTCTAATTTCTGTTGTAAATCATCCAGTTGTTAGCTGTGTTTTCATTATGTTTATATGGTATCTAAAGTGATTGGCCCTCAGTTCTGTTTGTTTGGCCTCCTTGTTATTACAGAAGAGGAAGCACTAAAAAATAATATTCACCTCTCTCCCACAAATTAATTACATGCTAGAAGCAGTACCTTGGCACTAGTTTATTTAACAACATAAAAAATCACCTGGCAAGAACTTCAGTGTGAATACCCTGGAAGCACTTGATCAGACCAAACTCACTGTTTTTAAAAGGATCCTGTGTCTAGAGTATTTTTGTCAACCTGACTGACATTCCTCCAGGCACCTGTAGCTTCTGAACTTCACATGTAAAATGTTGCCACTATTTCTATTAGAATAAAATATATTGCAGTGCAATCTACTTATCCATTCTGAGAATTTTTCACAGTTTTTTCACAGAATTTTCAGTTTTTTCACATCTTCAATCCCATTTATCACTCATGAAATCAAAGTTTTCTTTTACCAAGCAAACGATGCAAAGAACATGCACAAAAGTAAACAGAAGTTTTATAAATCAAGGCTTAAGTGCCTAAATGCATTTTTTATTTCAAGCAGTAATTTAAAGAGTTGAAGTAGAAACATCATCTAGTAATTTGTGCTATGAGAGAGGTACAAGCAGTGAAAGATACATTATTCCCTGTTGGCACTTTATTTCTAGGCTATGCCTATAAAGCACAGAAAAAAATACCATTTTTGTAATTACTTCAAATTTAATTTCAGGTATCAGATGATACAAATTGTGCATTCACAAGCTGACGTGCCTCATTCACAGTCACAGATGCTTCAAAGTGTACCTTCTTCAGCATGGGCCACAGTCCCTTCCATAATCACAGCCATAGATGCTGTGATGATACGTTCTGGTGGGGACTTGGCCATGGCCACAGGTGTTTCAGGGTGTCCTGCTCTTGAATGCACTCATCCACAGGTCACAGTGCCTTCAATTCGAATTCCCACAGGAGATCCAGCCTGTCCAGCACAGCAACACAGACAGCAGCAATGCCCTGGCCGTCTGCCACCCCAGACACATTTCCCTTGCTGTTATCAAACTCTTCCCAGGCACAGCAGAGCCAGATGATAAGCAGCACAATACTACACCAAGCAGCAAAAGTAAAAAGCAGCCATTAATGAGCACTGGGCTCTAATCAAGCAAGCAAGCTCTAATCAAGTCAGGCAAGCAAGCACAGGGGCCTGTCAATCAATAGCTAAATAGCAAGAACAGCTATGAATTCAATCTCGCACAATCCAATGAAATCTGTCGTTATCTCAAACCCTTCGAGCCTCCCATTAGGTGCCAAAAAGGACTGCTGTCATTTAACCTCAGAGGATTCCCAGGAATTTGTGTCAGCAAATTACTTAAATGAAAAAAATGAGATTAAGAGAAGATGGATGTATAGGCAATCACAGTGAGAAGTTCAGATATTTGGAAAAGCTCTCTCAAAGTACCAAGGGTTACTGATGGAAAACAGTCTCTTGTGATACTGATTTTTGCCTTCTTAAGTCCTGCAGCACATTTTTTCAGTTCAGGACCAAAGTCTGATATTTCACCCTGGTTGGTTCAGGAGAATGTGCTTTCCAGCTACTTTGTGTCATTGTTCCAGCATTGGCTCATGTGTGCCAATATCGTAGTGCTCACAACGAGCAGTGTATCAAAACCCCAAACGAGTTTGCAGCTCACAAACTGTAAATTCCCCTAAAGGTGACCCAGTCTGCCAAACAAAATGATGGCATGATCAAATTAATTCCAGTAGAAATATTTCATCTATTATGGTAGATTTGAGCAGAAACAGAAGCAGAGTCCTCTGGAATCTAAAACATTTACAAAATGAAGACTCACATTCCAGCATATTGCAGCAGTGACCTAGTTCTCCTGCCTTTTCATAGCAACAACAGACATATCTGCAGTCTTTGCTTAAAAGACATCAGTCATAATTAATATCTGGAAACAGGATCAGCTAAAGTGGATGAAAGCATTTTAAGACCATCAATAGTGAGAGCATGGAACTCTATGACAGACATCATTTACAGATTTTTCAGCTGCTAAATCACAAACAGTATTTCTTGCTTTCAGAAAGAGTTTGGTTTGTGTTTTATACATCAGGACTGATTCAGTTGTCTCAACTGTTTTTCCTCAACAGAAATAAGAATAAACAACAACATATGTGCAACCTACTAGAAAATCCGTCTTATTTCAGGATACTCAATAACATTAAAATTTAAAAAATTAGGAAAAAAAAGGAATAAAACTTGGCAGCCCTGTCGTTGAAGTAGACTGCTCAGTGCTGCCTTCCTTGCAATGCACTGTCACAGAGTGCTACGCTCTGAATTAATACAGTCTAAAGTTAAGAATTCTTTGCAGCTGATCTAGAAAGCTTGGCTATTTAAAAATAAAAACAATTACATCTTATACTAATCAGCAAACACTTTTCAAGGAAGCAGAAGGACTGCAAAGAAAGCTTATTAGATAGGACTGTGAACAATGTATTGGTCATACAAAAAAATTATATAAGGATTCTTTCCAAATAGAAAAGAGAAGAGACAATAGAAATAGAGAACAGCAGAGACAGGGATGGTAGTGATGATCAGATAGAGCAAGCTAGGCTTGACAGAGAAAACCTCATCTTGGGAATTTTTGAGTGCTTTAACTGTGGAGTTTTAATGTAGCTGTTGTTTTAAAGAAATTTTGTAAGTTTCTGGGCCTTCCATCAGCCCTGGCTCCTCCAGTGCTGAGGTGGCCATGTCACAGTGGGCAGAATGTTGGTAGTGGCTGCGACAAGGGCCAAGAGCCACATTCTTGGGTCAGTGGGATGAGACAGGAGGCCAAGTTCAGCCTGTGGCACATGGACTCCATCCAGACCTCAGGATGGGGTCATTTCATTTCAAGGCTACAGCTGGGATGTTCTCTTCTCTGTCTCTGTAAATTTTCACCTAAGGCTGTTAAAGGAAAACATTTCACTGTCTTACATTTTTTCTCCTAGAAAACACCCACTGGACATGGAATTCCCTATAGATTCATCTGGAGATGCATATGGCTGCTACTGGATTTATTAATTGCAAAGTTACCATATAGTGCATGAAATCCAGGGCAGATTTTATTAAATAGTTAAATAGTTTTCCTCCAATATTTCATTATATAGATTTTAACCCTCCTCCAGTTCTCAGAAACTCATAAATCTAAGTCAATGACAACAAGACAACACTGGCATCTTCTAAAAATATTTTGGTAACTTCCCAAAGTCACGGTACCACCTAAATTTTGACAAAGCATGTAAGACAATTTTTTACGATTCAGGTGTTTCTGCAGTAGATTATGTCCTGAGAGCTGGCAAAGCACTCTTTTAATTCCTGCTTAGTTGAATCTCATTTGCCATCTTTCTATGATTATTTTTATTTTTATTTGAATAAAAAGAATAACAGAAATATTTGAATAAAAGAGACTGCAAATCAGATAATACAGTGCAGCTAATGCACAGGGAGAGAATACTGTCTAGAGGAGACTCATAGACTTACACTGGGAATTTAAACATCTGTGGCATTCTTTCCTTGCCCTCTGCTATGATTTTTGAAGGCACACCTCTCCCAGAAATGTCAATGCATAGAAAAGAAGTGCATAAAAGTCATGTTTTTCGAAGCCAAATGTGACACTCTCATGTTACTCAAAGTGTTGAGAAAAGAGATGAAACATAGAAGGACTGCTGTAAAAAGATCTGTCAGATAAATATTAGTCATGTTTCCAAACCATACTCTGAAATAGTTTTTTACCTTATTAGTTGCAAGGGCATGCCAACTTGTGAGAGGACACATACTACAGCTCCTAGTAAGCTTAAGCTAACAAATGCACCACACCTAATCAGACTGGACGCAGGATTTCTGTTATTAGGATCAGTGCAAATAGAGGCCAGAAGCAGTAGCAAGGAGACTTCATCATATTCAACTAAGAGTACTCATACCAAAGCAGAGGGTTTACCTGGCCACCCTGTCAGTGCAGTGCACTCATTTGCATTATCCAGCTCCTCTGGACTCTGACAAGATCAGTCAGCAAAAGCTGCTTGCCTCACCTCTTTTTAAATAATATCATCATCATTTAATATTACTTTGTTAGTAGTTATTATAATAATAACTAATAAGTATTCTTATTATATCTACTGTTTCCTCAACCTATGTGTTTGCTCAAGAAATGAAAAGTAGAAATCCTCCCTAACCCAGTATCAACACAATATTCAGCTGGGGAAAAAAGGACAATTATTGTTTTCCAGAATATACTAGAAACAGAAATATAAAGAAAGCACAATTTTGATTGAATTGTCTCCTGCAAACTCTTCTAGTCCCTATTTGAAAGCTTTTTNTTTTTTTTTCACTCAGTGAATGGCCTTGATGTCATTAATTTTCTAGTAGCTAGGTGTGCAATGAGATCAGATTAGTGTCTCTGGGACCAGCATCTCTTCAAATAGAAGTTTTATTTGGGATCTTACTTAACTCTGGAACATCTTTTTCACAAAAAATAACACAGCAATATCTTCATAACAGGCATGGATGAATGTGTAATGGAAATAAGGAGAGCACTAGGATCCTCCTCCTTCCCAAACACAAGAGAAGAAGAAACCAAAAATTAAAAAAAGACAGTGGGCACAAGCCAGCCCCAGCCCCAGTACAAATACAAAAGAGCTAAATACTCCTTGCAACAGCAGCAGCCATGTATGACCTGGAAAGGCCAGAATTGAGGCTCAGGCTCTTTTGAGCTGATGAAACTCAAATAATGCAAGGGCAAACCAATAGATTGGTAAGAAAGTCAGGATAGTTTTAGCAATGGACACTGTAAGGTGCTGATGCTTTATTTGGGCACTGATTCTTAACAAAATATGGCTAATCCTGGTTGTGTCAATATAATTTTGAACTTTATTCCTTACTTTTTAAAAAAAATTGCATGAAGAAACCCAGATTTGCTAATAGTCTGGATTAAGGAGATTGACACTTTGGTCAACCTGTGTTCTTATCTCTCCTTTTACAAAGCTCAAGTGTTAACTTTGCATTGCCAAGAAGCAAGGATTAAAGCTGCCCTTGCTAGTATTTCAGCAAAACATGTTGCATATCCCTGTCTTTCCCTGATTGAAACACTTTGCTGTAAGGTAGCAGTGTTGCTCTAACTCTGTTGACTAAGAATATAAAAATGACATGAGATGTGAAGCAAGGTGTCATCTATTATATTTGGAATAAGGCATTTTGGGGTGGAGAATAAAAACCATTTAAAAGTGGGATCTCTACACAGCAGACATCAAGCTAAGTACAGGCTGGGAGCAACTGCTCTGGTTGGAACCTAAATTAATGTTCCTTAAGAGAGTAACACAGCTCATCAAGTATGTCAGCTAGGAGAGATGACAGATTATAGAAGTGAACTTCCACAGCACAACAATGGGTTATAACTGATGAGATGTATAGAAAACTACAGTGCTCATAAAACTTTTACAGAGCAAATACCAAGTCCATGGTTTTGAACACTGACTGGAATTGGTACTTTGGGTTCCCAGGTTTGCCTTTGTAGGTCCTTCCTGAGGATCAAGTTTCACGTGAATATAAAATAGCTTTCCTTCTTCCAGCTCAACGCTTCTGGCTTTTCATTGATCATCCTTGTGAGTTAACCCTATGCTGGACCTGTTTTGTTTCACCTTCACCATCTCCCCAAAGCCATTTTAACTTCTCATTGATAAAATGGATCCGAGATGTTTATGTTTAGGATCCATGGATTTTGACAATTCTGTTGCGAGGCTTTAATTTGTAATCCTTGTGTGAATGTCCTAGCAGTTACACATCTACCTCAACAACATAAGAACAACTCCTACCAAACAAGGACATTCCTCTAGCAGGTCAGATTGTACCTGCCTTCAGGCAGTTCCTGTCAGGGCTCTGAGTGCTCTGGCAAGCCTTAACTGGTAATAACAAGCCCTGACCAACCTCACCTGTGACCTCCATCCACAGGTCTATGCCCATTCATCCAGCAGCTCAATTTCAGCTCATGCCTGAGCCTTCAGTCCCTGCCTGAGCTGCAGCATAGCTGTGCCTGTCCCCAGCTGCCCTGATTTAGAGACTGGTTTTGCTAAAGGTACTCCAGACTGACAAAGGTGGTTGCCATATATCATGTCCCCTGGAATGACATTACTTTTACGACATAGCCTTCTTTCTAAGCCCTCTCCTGCTGTTCTTTCCCAACTGGACTCCCTGGATCAGGCTCATCACCTTATCTGAGGCTGCTGGTGGACCCAGTCACTACCAACACCCTGCCCTGCTCAGGTCTTGTGGAACTGCACCGGGTGAGCTCCTGTGGTTACCCTCAGCACCCATTCTTGCTGCTCCCTGACACTGGATATCATACAAAATTGGGGGGAAAAAAATCCTCTCACCAATCTTGTCTTTATGTGGGAATCTATATGGGAAATCATTATTTACACCACATACCAAAAGTGCATGATTAGTCCTACTAAATTTTCCCAGAATCTTTCCTTCTCAGTGTAGGAAAAACTTCCAGCCACCCCAACACTTTGCCAGAAATTTGCCTCCCACAGAACCAGAAACACCAAATGAAACAAGACCACACTAAAGCAATCAACACAAGAACTTCCAACACCTCTGCCTTTACACAGCAAAGAGCCTGTGCAATTATGCAGTGTGCCTCAGTGCCTGCTAACTCATCACTCCTAGGTTAGCTGCACACCTATCTCCCACAACCCTATGATTGCTCTCTGTTCCATGTATCTTAACTACTCTTTTCCTGCAGATATGCAGGTTGAGCAATGTTAATTGGTGTGTTCCCAAATAAGTTGTTTTCCGTCTGGTTACGCCTGATGTTCACTGGAGTTGTGAAAGAGCTGAAAGGCTTAGATATGTTAAAGATACAGATATATCATATATAGAGAGACATATCCTCTAAATATATATAAATTTATTAACATTCCATTTTTTCTCACTATAAGCTTTGCCTCTGTAGTCAAACTGAGGCCCTTTACTTAGTAACATATGGATTACTAGTATTTCTAAGCTTTTCTGGAATTAGGCTAGCTGAAGATATTACTCCTACAGCCATCATAAAGAAAAGCTTTGGAGGATCATCTCAGAAAATTCACAGTAAAAAGGTGCATACTGATCCTTGGGTACCTTAGTCATGAAAACCACACAGGAAGCTCCACAGAACAAAGGCATAAGAAAATGCTGGAAGTATAATGCATGCATCTGTTTTCACTGATTGCAGACCCTGGGGCCTAAATAGAATTTAAAAAGAATAAAATATTTATTCACCATTTTAGTTCACCACTCGCTTGCTGAGACTTACAGAATAAATGCATGTCTGCCAGTACGGAAGGCAGCTAGGTTTCACAGCCGAGTACAGTTTCACAACCTGCCTGTGAGCTCTCAGGTGAGGCTTTTCACCCTCTCTGGCTCAGATAGGTGGCTTAACATGGGAACACCATTGTGATGCAGTGAATATAAATGTAGTAGTACATGTGAAATATTCTACTGCAGCTTTGCTGCTGATCCTTAATTATCCACATTAAAAAGAGTTTTGTCTAACTTATTGGAAAGTAACTTGCATCAATTTGTAGTTTTCTTTCCTTTGACAGATATTTATTAAGTTGTCTTCGCTCTTAAGAACATACTAACAAACGTCACTTGAAAAATAAATACCCAACACCAATTTGATGTTAGAAGTACCCATGGAAAATCTGAAAGAACTGAACAGAGTTGTTCCCTTTCACTTTTCCCTATCACCTCTGTAGACGGTTTCACAATTTTCTAAGTACATCGGGAAATTTCAGGATGCCTCCACGGCATTAGTCCTGGTGACTTAAGAGCCTGAAACAACCAGAGGCTGTGTGACAGTCAGCAGCACGCACACGGACTGGGCAGTGGCACCTCGGGAAGGCGTGCGCAGTGAACCCAGGCGCTGATTAGGTGGGTGTTATTAACAAGGAGGATAAATCCACGCAGTTGAGGCTCTGCTGGCAGATGTTGAATGGTATTTGGAAAACAGACCGCCAGCCGCGAGCGCTGTTCGCAGGCGGCGCTTCTGGAGCTCGGCCCCGTTTCCACAGGTGCTCACAGACCGACGGAGCGCCACTGGGGTGTCACGTCTGTGGCACCTGCTGAAGCACGGACGTCTCTCCGCTTACTAGTGTCCCCTTACGGGTACCGCAGCGCTTTACTGCCCAGCGTGACAGAAAACGGCGAGACAAGGGCGAGAGAGACAAGAGCNCCCGCCCCGCGGGCCCGCCCCGGCCCGCCCCTCTCTCGGCAGCGCGCAGACCGCGCCCGGCGAGCTCCGGCGGCCCGTCCGCGGCCATGCGGCTCCTCGGCGGCGCGTCNTCCCGCGGCTGGTGGCCGGAGCGGGGCTGGGGCTGCGCCCTGGCTGCCCCCGACCGCCGCGGGGAGCGGCAGCGGGACGGGACGGGACGGCGGTCGCTGGCGCTCTGCTCCCGAGCGGGAGCCGAGGGCGCACGACCGGCGTGTCCGAGTGCTGTGACAGAAATGGGGAGGAGTGGGGATATTCGGGATGTTTGTTAAGTAGAAACAACAATTGCAGAAGAACCCCCCGAGGAGCGTTTGGGTTGGGGGTGCGCACGCCCGGAGGGATGCGCGGGCGCGCCCGGCGCGGCTCCGCCCCCGGGGCACGGCAGGAGCGTCCCGGGAGCCGCAGCCAGGGCCGCCCCCGGCAGGGGTCCGGCCGGAGGGGCCCGGGCCTGGGAAGAGCCGCTCCCTGCCCCTGCTGGGTGCTGCTCTCTGCGGCTTTTAGTGGGGGCTTGGGGCTCACGGTGGCGGTGCGGATGGGACACGCTGTGCTTTGTCGCGTTTCTGTCAGGCGCTCGCAGCAGTGCCCCTTTGTAGTGGCCGGTTCTAGCAAATGCACAGCCTCGTGCCCGGGCTCCGAACGCCACAGTCAGGGGATCAGCGTTGACAGGCGCTGAATTAAAGCGAGAAACATACAGGTTTGAGCTGTGGGAGTTGCCTTTTCAGAAGACTGAAGTGCCCCATGCAGTGACACACAATTTTCCAAAGTAAAGAAGCCAAAAGATGATGGATACCAGAATTTACCTGCTGTAAATACTGTTGAGGAATCTCAGTCAGTCAGCAGTGTTAATATGCTGTTGTTTAATCTGGCAAAGTTGTAATATAAATTGATACAAAAAAAAATAGAATGCGGAATGTAAACAGCTTTATAATTGCCCTTCTAAAAACAAGGGCAAGGTTTTTTTAAAAGGAGTTTACGGGTAACCGAATCTTGCTTTGCTAAGATCTTATGGCCTCTGTTTAGCAACAGTAGCCTGTCATTTCATGTGATATAGGATTGCACTGTTCTGTCTTCTTTCGTGCTGCTTCCTGAGTGCATGTGCAGATTTAACTCAGACTACAGTCAGTGCTGTCTCCTGGGGCAGGGGTGATCTGATGTAACTCCTCACACTCAAATGTAGTCCTTCCTCTGTATGTGAATTGGTTGTCTAGAGCTCAATTATGATATGTTGAAAGAAGTTGTGCTCTTTTAAGGCTCAGTTTAATGTATCTGTTGAAACAGTGGGGGTTTTTTTTCCCTCTGTCCACTTAGAAACTTCCAGAAAGTACTGCTGAGATTTGTGTTGATTTCAGCAGAAGTTTGTGATTGTCTGATCAACACTACAGGAGGAAGTGTGAAGCCCATCTCTGATAAGCAAAAAGTGAAAGTGGCAGTAGATGTGTCCTCATTCTGGTTGATATTTTTGTGCAAACTGGTTATTTCAATATAATGCTGCTCTTTTGCTCTGCTGGACAGTTTATTTCCACATGTCAGTCAAGTCAGTGGAAGAAATATCATCAAAATAATATTTTAGAAAAAATACTTCCCACTGTTATGTAAAATCCATCTGGCTTCCTGGTACCTGAGTAAGGAGAATCCCCTCTCCCTGTCAGGAAGTGGCCCCCACCCCGTTCCTGCTGTGTTGAGAAAAGATAGCTAGCGACATCTTCCAAGAGCTTACTTGTATACAAAACTACTCCCAGTAAAAAAAACAGCAGCAGCCTCCAGGCCTGAAAGCAGGCATGATATTTTGATTTTAGTGTGTCATATTCTCTTAGATTCCTGGGTGGCAGCAAAAGGTGGTATAGTTTTTCAGTCTCAGATTGGTGGGGATTGAGAATTGGTTGCATAGTCTCTGTTGTTTCCATCTGTGCGATGGTGTTTATGCTTTCCTGTGCAAGACTGTGGAGTAGTTTCACAATGTTAAGGCATGAGGACCAGTCCAAAATATTGCTGAAATAATCCTGCCTGACCTCTCTCTCAGGATGACCTACCTTTTGGTGGGTCAAGAACATCAATTTAAAAACAGGCACCCAAAGACCTTGTTGAATCAAAAGGAAAACAAAGTTTCCAGAAAGCAGGGATTTGAAATTATAGTTTGTCAAAATTGCCTGGCAGGTGTTTCAATAGATTTGAGGTCAGGGACTTGCTTTTATTTCAATCTCCAGATTCTAATTTTACCCATTTCAACTGACAGGAGCGAGTATGCTGATGGTGGAGACTACCTAGGGGATGGTTATATTCATGTTGCTGCTCTAACATCTCTGCTTTAACCGTTCCAGCACCTCCAGCAACTCAGCTGGATTGCTTAGAGATTACTGAGCAAGTGGGTGATCTTTCTGCTGGACTGCACATTGTCAGTACTTCTGTACTTTTGGGCTTTTAAACCAACAAAAGCAGGATGACTTGGGCATAAAACTCCTCTCTGTGCCTGCTATGCGTCAAGCTTGAAAAGAAAAAATGCCCAGAGAGAATTTTATATATGACTTTTGACATGTTCCCAAAATGAATGTGTAAAGCTGTGCTTAGTAAAAATGAGGGTTTATATACCAACATCTTCCTGCAGCATAAGGTTTAGCTACGCTAGACATAAAGTGTGTGAGTCCTTAGAAATGTGTTTATCTTTTATGTGAAGGCTGGAGTGAGCAAATTGACTTTTGTCACATGCAGGTAGTTGAATGAGTATTGCCATTCAATTGTGTAGGGTTCTTCTACCAGGGTTCATCTATGGAAAATAGTAATTTGGAGTGTGTCTGAGCTGGAGACTATAGATTCCAAACATGAATGTTAGCCACTGTGTTGATTTTTGCAGGATTTGGCAAAATCGAGTCTGTTTAACATCCTGTCCTGTTCATTTTTAGCAAGTATCAGAGCTATCCCTGTCAGTCACCCTGGATGTATTTGTGTATAACACAAGCACAAATCTTCAGTCTCTGCTGCTTCAGAAAGCCCAATTCCAGCTATAAAGCTGGAAGAACTGGACTGATTTTGCCCTTTCGAAGGTTTGCTTATCCAAATTGTCTCCAACTCGCTGCTTTTGGTGCACTGGAGCAACAGAACCACAAGAGGCCCTGAAAGCACTCGACATCCCAGACTCTGACAGAGGCTTTCACAGGAAGCACGCTTGCCTTCGGGTACCCCAGCCAGCCACAGTTCTGTGGTTTTTTAGCTGCATCTATGCCTGACCTTAAACAGAGCAAAACAGAGTTGTCGGACAAAAATCATGTTGATCCTGCTTCCCTGTCCTTTTCCAGTACGTGGTGCTCTGATACAGTTTTAAGTTGGGTACATCCTTGTGTCGGTTCCATTTCTTCGTGAACAATGAAAACAAGTGATCCTTTCTTTCCTTCCCCTCTCTTCTGGGTCACAGGAAGAGTAAGCCTCAGCAGAGTTTCTCTGCTCAAGATTCATAGGCTCAGTGTTGCAGCTGATGCTGTGGCCCCAAGAGCTCTGCTTCTGCTCTTGCACAGGATGCTGCAGCTGGCTGCCGCCTCTCTCCCCCCTTCCTTCCTGTACCAACCCATGCGTGTCTACACCTGTGCATTTCTAACACTTGCACTTCTGCTTCCTGGAGAAGGCCAGAACCCCTCCCTGTTTTGCTTTGGGGCAATTGAACTGTGAAACCTGTGGTCTGGAATGAGAGGTTCTACTTGTCAGAGCCATCACTGCATAAAACCTGTGGTGCTTTTCCCTTTGCTTGACCCAGGAGTCCTTTCTGCCTCCCTGCTTGAAGTCTCCTGCTTGTCTCTGCAGTGATACATGCAACTTCAAATTCAAAGGCACGGTCTCAAGATAGAGAACACTTTGGGGATATTTTAAGATTTCTTTTCATCTCCCCTGTCCCATTCACTGCCACATGTTCCGATGTGACATACGCTTCTGCAAAACCCCACTTAAGGAGTATTTGTGTTCTGAAGCCAGTGTGTGTTATTCAGATTAAGAAACTTACCAACATTTGGGGGTCTTTAAGGAGGAAAAATTAAAAGTTGTATCTTTTAAGCTGGATAAGGTCCTCAGCATGCTTCAAAGTGTGCAGTCCAACCTGATCTGAACTAAACTAACACAGTCCTGCCTTCACTTCCACCTCTGTTTCCTGCCCCTCTCTTTCATCTAATTATATAGGGAGCCCTTTCTGATAGTTAAAAAATTTCTGTGCAGAAAAAAAACATTGGGTGCAGTTGAAGAGGGAGGTAATGTCAGTTTTGTGTTGGCTTTGCTTTTCCAGTCAGATCATTGTTTAATATGGGGGAACTTGCTGTGATGTATGTAGAACAGTTTTTGCAGAATTGAGTCCTCTCTGGGGAAGCTTAGTTTAGCAGTGTCCCATCCTTTGTTTGTTTGTTTTCCTTAAGCTCCCTAATTAAACAGCATAACATACCTTGCAGTGCTGCCCTCAGTCTTGATATTGCAGAGGTGAGGTACAATGAGTTATTTTGCCATTTGTATTTGCAAACTTACCATTTTGAGACCCTTACTAAGGTTTTGTAACCACTAAGAAAATGCCCTATTTCCGTGATACTCAGTTCAGGTTATTTGCTTGTCTTTCTCATGATATTAGGTGATCAAAACTAAACTCTGCTTGGCAAAGGCAGAATCCACAACTGATCCTCTTCTATGCGTGTGAATGCCAGACTTTTCATTCTCTGTGGTTTATCTCTAAATTTTACCACTTCTTTGGATGTGTGATCCTTCTCAGTCCTGTTCCCCATCTGCCAAATGCTCAGTGGATGCATTAACATGCCCTTAGTCCCAAACTGAATAATGCAACTTCTTAGTGGAGCTAATTGTGTTATCATGTTGTCCATGTAGTGCCGGAGCAAGCACCTATCTGCCTGCAAAGGCCTGGCAAACTACAGGAAAAGATTTAAGTGAGAAGTTCTTTCTCTTCTGCTGTAGGTGATGCAGGTCAGATGTTATTACTGAAGGAAAGTGTCTGATTTTTTGCCTCTTTTGGTCTCATTTCATTCTCAAGGAAGATGAAAACTTGGGATGGGGATGATGGGGAAGATAAAACAGAGGATGGGAGGAGTTCCAGTTCATTTGGTGGTTGGGTAATATAAGTGGTGTCACTTTTAATGTGCTCAGAGCAGGCTGTTGTGCTAACATGCTTTTATATCATCATCATAACTAACTCCTGTCCGTGGTAAATTAGTAATTTATATGCCCAACGTGAGTGGCAGATGCTGTACTTTTTTTTTTTTCTTCTTCCACCTAAAACTATCTTATTATTCCTGTTTTTTTTCTTTTAATGTAGGAAATGAAGACATAAACAGCACTACACCCTTTACTCTGATCCCAGGCGATAGGTCACCAGGTAATACTTGTGGCATTTCTGTTACTGTTCCTCAGTAGCATCGAGAAAAGCAGTATGTATTATTGTGTGCCTTAAACTATCTTGTAATAATTTGCCCTTTATTTTATTTTATTGAATTGTGAGCAGCTGTAGGGCAGGAGGGGAGGTACTGATTGTCACATCTGTTCTGGGACAACTAGAAATTTTTAAGGGGAACAGTAGAACACAGATCAGTTCTCATATCCTTGGGTACCCCAGAGCAACAGTGAGAGGAGAAATAAAATGGGAAAATATTGTGTATAGAGCTAGAAAGACCTGGCAACATCCATTTACAGTTAAAAGGAGAACCAAGAAGTCTGCTAGGTTAGAATTCAGTGATCTTCAGATAAAGGCAAGGTGCTTTTTCATTTGAGTCATTTTTGCCCTGTACTACTTCAGTCATCTCATTTGCTGTTGGCCAACAATACTCTGCTCATTGACTTACTCTGTCTTGTGTTAATTGCAATACTGACTCACACCCAAATTCCAGGCAGTAGATGTGGCTTCTTTTTACCTGTATGAACATGCAGTCCACATCCAGAGCTGTCCCAGGGTTGCAGAAGTAAGCACTTAGAACCTGGGGAAAACACAAAGATATGTTCTGGTTACATAGGCCTGTGTGGAAAAGATTTTACCCCAGGCATATCCATGGCTTATGCTGGGATAAAATCAACATAGCCAAGAGAATGTGTTTGTAATTGTACAGTCATAGACCCTTTCTCAAAGGCAATTAAATCTGCAACTTTATGTCCCAGTTATGTCAGTATAAGGGTTGAGTGTGCAGTACACAGTGTGGGGGGGCTACTTGGCTGTGATTATACCAAAGAAAGAGCAAACTAATTCCCTCTGTAATTTCCCCCCCACCCTCCCATTTTTTGGTAGGTGGTTTGAAGATGTAAATTTGGTGCATTTGTTCTTAACCTGAGCTCGCTCATAACATATATGCAATTGCAAAGAATTTGAGACTAAACTTTTCCAGTGGTAACAACAGCAGATCCATTCAAAGGAAATAGGTATAGGTCTGCTTCTTGACTGCAGTAGCTGTGTTGCTCTCCTCTTAAATCTCTGAGGTTATGTGCTTTGTTTTTCAGCCATGCTGAAAAGCATCAGAGCTGCTGCAAGGCACATAACTCTGCCAGTGTGGGAGGGTGCTGTAAAAGATCACTTGCTTCAGAGAAAAGAATGATCATAGAATGGGCATTCGCAACAGTGCAGAATGAAGGGAAGAAAGTATGGACAGTGACACTCCCAGGAACAGCCCAGTACATCTTTGCCAGGAGGAAGAGATACTTAATCTATGAGAAATATAGAAGAGGGATACAGCAATGAGGACAGAAGTGAGAGTGGGAGAGTGCCTGAGAAACCTAGAAGTAACATGAGGAGGAAGGAGGGCCAGGAAAAAGAGAACTGGAAAAGTAGAAGTGAAACAAAGGAGAGAAAGACAAAACCACTAAGACTGGTTTACATTTTATGTCTGGAAACAGGTACATTCTTAGGACCCTTTTTGTGTAGAGAATGTAAGTATGCTGTAAAATGTTTCACAGAGTATCTGTCTGCCCCTGCTTGACTACAGTGTATTTCCAGCATCATCCCAGTTTGCAGCAGAAAGGCGACAAAATGAAAGAAAAGATCGAGGGAGAGAAAATGAAACTGAAGTAGAAGAATATATACTACAAAACCACCCCCCCCATAGTGCATAAGTAGGTTAAGAAAGTTAGGGACAGATAATGAAACTGAAGTAGAAGAATAAATACTACAAAACCTCCCCCCCCCATAGTGCATAAGTAGGTTAAGGAAGTTAGTGACAGTATGGCTATTTACAGCAAATGGAATAAAACATGACATGGAAATGGAAGAGAACAAACAGAGGACGTGTAAAGAATCCAATGCAGACTATTTGGGCACTGCTGTGCATACAGTGTTAACTATATTCTTGCTGCACTGAGATCTGGAAACATTTTGCAGAAGGATAAAAACTATCTGCTTTGGGATGGGCTGCTCTGCTGTATTCCCAACTGTAGTCTCCAGACACAGATACCCTGAGGAAAGTATTGTATTGTGGGTACTTTGATTATAGTATGTTAAAATTAAAATGAATAATATTGATTTTCTTGTTTTGTTTTGTTTTTTTTCCTTGAAGACAATAGCAGTTCATCCACTGTCACTGCATCATCCACACGATCTACAGCAACATCTACAGGAGGTATGCATCTGTTCATTACTATGAACCTAGAAGTTAGCTCCAAACCTAACCCTGATCATACCAAATTCTGAAGAACAGGCCATCAAAAGTGGGTATTTGAGATAGGTGTTACCATTTTAGGGTTGGGATGCAACATGTAAAACAACTCTCAAAAGAAGCTGTATTGTTTTTCATATTTAGGTACTATACTTCATCAGTAATTACATTTGTGATGCCATTTAAACACAGGACTCAAAATTTAACTTCAAGGAAGAATTGCAAGAAGTTGGGGTTTTTTTGTGTTCACTCTTCATCTTTAAGCAAACTTCTTCCATTTTCATGAAGTAAAGATGAATAGGTTGTTGTGCAAACAGTGCAAACTGTTTAATGTTATTTCACAAAAACAGATTTTGGGTATAACAAAATCCTGGGAGCTTGAGTTTCAAGAATAGGACTCCATTTCCTTTTACATAAGACTCACAGAATGATAGGATCCTCAAGGATGGAGGAGACCTTTAAGATCACCTGTTCAACTGTCAACCCAGCACCACCATAATCACCCCTAAGCCATATCCCCAAGTGCCACATCCAGGCTCCTCTTGGACACTTCCAGAGATGGTGACTTTACCACCTCTCTGGGAAACTTATTCCAATGCCTGACCACTCTTTCAGTGAACTTTTTTTTCTAATATCCCCTGGCACAACTTGAGGCCATTTCCTCTTGTCCTTTCATCTGACCCAAGGCAGAAGAGACTGACTCCCACCTCACTACAACCTTGTGGCACTTAATACCATAGAAAATAATCCTTTGAGAGCTCATAGCACAAAATAATGCCATTTAAGCCAGTATCAGTCAAGTCGAACGATTTGTCGTGGGTACTTTTGCATTGTTCTGGCACTACCATATTTCCTTCACAACCTGGCAGAAGAACTGTAAGTAAGAATTATTTCCCAAGGCAGCAGTGTTGCATTCATGATGCTCCAACATAAGTAACATGTTAATAAAACACACCTTTGTAGAAAGAAGAAATAGCTGTATTGGATCAACTACTAGAGTGTGAAAACAGTTATTTGACTTGGGGCACAAACAGTTCATCCACTTACATTTGCAGTGTTCCAGCTGTCAATATGAGATTATTAAAAAAGGGAGTTAAAAAAATCCATCTTCTGGAAGAACTTGCACAGGCAGATTTCACTGCATTAGTAAGGGCTGGATAAGAGTTAATGTCATGCAGTTGTTCAGGCTGTGATGCACAGAAAAAATATTGTATCTGAGAGAAGCTAGTTCTAGAAACTGGGTCCCCTTTGTGCTAAGAGCCATGTGAAAGCAGGGCAGAAATGTTGTGTCTGCTTAAGATGCTTTGTGTATATGTGGAGTTTTATGCTGATCATAAAGTCCCAGCTATGTCATTTCATTTCCAGTGCAGCTCTTATATTCTGTCTCTGTAACTTCCAGATAAGCTCTGAGCTACCACACTCAGAAATTGCTTGTTTTTTTCATTTAAGTGTAAAATGCTCACTAGGAAAAAGAAACCCCACCTTTGCAAAGACCTTCCTTTTGATAGCAAGCAAGTGGTGCAATGTCTCATTCCATTGCCTGCAGTGTAGCAGTTCAAGCATGTCTCACTTGGAAAGTCCAGAGGTTTCTGTAATCTCCTTGTTGCCTTGTTCCCCTAAGTGTGTAAAGCCATTGTTAACCCCAGTGTTTCACCCAGCCTGTGTTCTTTCTGACTTCTGCTCAAGCCCTTGCAGGTTTCTTGGAAAGGTCTGAGTTTTACTAGTTTTGGATAATAACAGTAAAAAGAGGCCTGAGCCCTTTACTGTTAGGCACAGTATAAAGCTAACAGATAGTTTTGCCTTGCTTCACGAGGTTTGGTGATTCCCATCCTTCTGTCTTTTTTTTTTTTTCCCCTTAGAAACGTCATAGATTTTAATACAGTGTTCATGGATTTTGATTATCTGTCTCAGCCTCTTCAGAATAAAGACTACTGGGTGTATGTACTTAATTCTGCTTAAAGTCTATCCCATTATTTTTGGGGGGGAGGGAAGGGGAGAGGACGGAAGCTCTTCGTGAAGGAAGCAAAAGTCTGTTTCATTCAATCATTTTCCATGCAAAGGAAAGTATTTATTTTAGGAAAAGCATTCCATAATAATTTTGCATGTTAGCACAGTGCTTATGCAATTGGAGTTTTATGCTCATTCTTGTTGAGTTGGAACACTAACGGAGTAGTAGCACCTGCTGCTAAGAATTCTTACCTGTATGCTATATATATCTTTTTATTGATGGATATAGCATAGCTATGTAATGCTTAAACACAGGTAGCAAACTATGTAAAATACTTGTCTCTTTTAAAAACAAAGCATCATAAACCTGAACTATATTACTGGCATGCATCCTTTTTAAATAATAAAACTCAGGCGGTCAGTTAGTGTAGTGTTCTGTGAAGCCCAGCTGGTCTTTTGGGGGGAAAATAATTAGGAAAATAAAAGATAAAAGGACAGATGTTGCTAGTAAATATTCTTTCATCTTCACTCTGTTTGTAAAATAGTGCGGGTAAGATTTTTCGAAGATGGAGAAGAACAGATTTGTGGCTTTTTCATGTCAGCTTCCCAAAATCTCCAGCTGCCTCAGATAACCTCCTGCTGATGTTTCAAAATGACTGACGCTAAATACATCATGAGAGATAGGTTTAGAGATTAGACAGATTTTACTGTTAGAGCTACATCACCAAGGGCTGTAATCTTGATTAAGTAAAAAAAGGATTGCTACTAGAAAAGAGAGAGGAGAAAAGTAATGTGCAAATGTGCTGAAATTCCTCATAGTTGTTTGGATTTTTTTTAGTCACGACTCAGATTTTCTGTAGGGTAATTTAATACCCATGGAGTAAGTACCAGCTTGGTGTGACCTCATTTTATAATGTTACGCATCTAACAATTGGCCACTGTATTGTTCAGAAACAGAAGGCTCTTTGACACTCAGAAATCCCAGCTCAAAAACAACCCACAGAAAACTGCTTGACACTTGCATCCAGATTTGTCCTTCTTTGGTATCACTTATATTAGGACTGTAGCTACTGGGTGTGGTTTCATGTCATGTAACTGTAGATGGTTTCCATGTAGACATTTCCTTGCTTACTTCTTGCAATGAGGAACCATTTGATATTTATGGATCATTGTGACTTTGGGGAGTTTTACCTGTCAGTATTAAAATGTGCCCTGAATTTTATCTGACGTATTTTTCGCATGCTTCATAGAGGAGCTGAATTTTTGTAATTGTAACAAGGTAAGCAAATGAATGTAGTGTTCCAATTGTTCCACCTCAATGAATGCCCATTTCAAAGGGTTTCCTGGGTTTCTGGCACAATACAATTATAACATTAAAGAACGGGAAAACAAATAGCATTTACAAAGGAGACTGTATTTTGCTGTTTCAATAGTATTAGTGCTACATGTCTCAGAAGTGTTGTGTAGGCTAGTTCCTTTCTGCATGTTTACATTGTTATATTGTTGAGCTTTTTGAAGTTTTTGATGCTTATATCAGCATACTGGAAGCTGTGACAAGTCTTAGCAAAGACACAGTTTTGTATGTAGTTTCTCGTGTTTTACACAACACAAGAATATTATTCTACTGAAGCATTTTGGATGCTGTATTAAAAAAAAGGCAGAAATTGAATATCAAGGCTACTCTGTAATTGAGATGAAACTACCTATTCTTCAATTATTCTAATTTTAGACAATTTCAAGAAAACGTGGATATAATTAGATATTTGAATTTCCATATTGAAAAGTTTTTGAGGTGTTTAAAATGAGCCCAGCTTGTGTGAGGCTATAGAAATAGTACAGAAGTAGACAGCTGCAAAGGAACTGTTTCTCTCTAGAATTCTTTCAAACATAAAAGCTATTTGCATCCTACTGTCTGCTTAGAGAAATGTTAGTTGCATAACAGACTCATGTTTCTTGTTAGTTCCTTCTTAGAAAAATAAGTAATTGTTTTACAATCATTCTATCTGGCTGCCTTCCATGAAGGTTCTAAGGATTTTGCTGTAAATATCAATTTCTATTATTCTTGAGTTTTGTATTGTAGTATTTTTATCCTGAATAGTTCATTAGTGTTTTCTGAGGAGGGAAGGGGAAGTGTTAGGTAAAAGTAAAGTAAAAGAATCTACATGTCAATGAAACTTGTGAAACAGCATTCCAGTCTTTGTTTTAACCTTGGCAAGACAGCTCACTGCTAAATAAATTACTTAAGCCTACATTTACTTTAGTTGAACTTTTATCATGTGTGGAAAATTGCTAGAACCTTAAGTTTCACATAAATACAGAATTCTCTGTGGCAAGTTTTAATGTACATGGAACTCTAATAATGCTAATGTTTCATTCAAAAGCAAATGAAAGATTGAATCATTACTAAAATTGGGGGGGGCAAGTGGGGGCATTTTCATGCAAAATCTGTTCTTATCAGAAGATCTTTGTTGTTGGAAAAAGCAGGTGCTGCACATAGAAAATAACTCTTGATCCAGAATTTTATTGCATTTTAACATACTGTAAGTTAGGCATGATTCTGTGGAATTGGGTAGTGTTACCCAAAAAAAAAAAAAAGCTGACTCTTCTAAAAGTTACCATATATTATCCAGGTTTTCTTTCCAGCCTTTCTTTTAAAGAATTCTTGACCTTGAGGCCCAGAAATGAGAAGTTAGGTCTTCCCAAAGGCAAGTCTGTATGCAAGCCTGGGTATGTGCCGTGGCATTTTCATTGTCACTCTGTTGTTCTATTTGGGCATGATAAAGGCTGTCTTACTCAATGAGTGTGCAGTTGATTATTTTTATGTATTTTTCTGTGTGGTATCACAAACAACAATTTCCCAGGTGTATCCACCACCACTGCTCATCTGACCAGTACCAGTCAGCCCAACACCACCACCACCACCACCATGTCTGTGACCCTGACAACTCAGCCCACCAAAACCAGCCAGACAGTAAGGCACACCACAGCTTCACCAGTCACATCGCCACAAGCCAATATTACAGTGGTGACCACTTCTACAACTTCTTCCACTTCTGTAACAGGTGAGTTCACAGTTCAGGAAGCTCATAAAGGTTTGGATGCACGTTCACATGGGTTGTGAACGTTTTACTGCACAGTAACAGAAGAAAGAATATATTTCCATGCTGCAAAACAAGACTAGAGTGGGAGTTCATTACTAAGCTGGATGCAATAATGTTGCTCTGCGCACTTGTCTTAGTTAAACAAGGACTCACTTAACCTGAGAGACCTGACAGATTTAGGGAAAAAAAAAAGTGCAAGTGGTCTGATCCAGCAGCCACCAGCAAGGAGATCAGCAATGTAAAGGAGAAAGCCTCGATTTTGAATATTTTCAATACAACTTCTGTGTTTGTTCAGCTCTCCTTTCTGCAGTTTATTTGAATTCATCTCTAATACTTACTTTTTCAGAGCTAACTTGCATCTCAAAATATGTCTAGTGGCTTGGTAAAAAGACTGAGTTCTGTTAGCAGTGTAATGAATGTTACCCTAACAGAGAATAGAGCATGACTGTGCATGAGTCACCCCTGTGTAAAAGTTGTCAAATACAGTTTAACCATACCCGTTAATACAAAAACAGTGAGTGCAGAATTCAGTATTTCCTTGCACCTGGCTGTGTTCCCATCACTTCATGCTTGCACTTAGAAACACATCAGGAGTGCTCATGTATCAGTGAAGCATCATTGGGGAGGTGAAGCTGTCACCAGCTGAACTTGCACTTGACCATGTAACACTCTGTATGTAGCAAGTACAAATAGAACTGGGCACAGACTGGGTCTTTAGGTGGGAGTTTGTAGCAGATGTAACCAGTTCTAGCAGCAGAACAGCTGTGGCTTACCTGAAGTCATGTCTGTGTCAATGTTTGTGTTGGGCTGCAGAGCTGATCTCACTTGAGACAGTGAGGGTACAATTCCATGAGAAAAGGTAAAGCAATCCCAACAGCTCATTGCCACCAGGTGTTCTCTCCCACCATGTAACTACACTGACTGACTTGGTGGCTGTTGGACCCTCTTGCAGGATGACTCAGTATGCTCATCTGACTAAAAGCAACTTCCTTTTATGCTTGGGTTAATTTCAGGCCAGCATAGTGGGTTAAATTGGTACGTGGAGGATATGAAAAATGCTAGAACTGACCTATGAAGGGCAGGAACTCCATGTGTAGAAGGAGGGGAGAGCAGGGGAGAGAAAAGGCAGGGGAAAAAGGGAGGTGGAGAGGAGAAGGAGCAGTCAGTCTTTCAGAGACAGCAAGCAGTTGGATCAGCTGTGCCCATGTCACCAGAATATGGCACTTGGAGCCCTGGGTTTCAGCACGCTTGACTTGTATCTTGTCAGTTGATCTATGTTAAATTTGTCTAATTGGGGTCTTTAGGTGATATGTCAGTGGGGGGGACAGGATGTAGAGTAGTCCCTCAAAACACAATTTTGCAAGCTCTGTAAAACGTGCCTTTTGTTTTCTTCTTTTCAGCCACATCAAAATCAGAGGCTGTCATAGCCAAAACCTCCAGATTTGATGCGGGCAGTTTTGTAGGTGGCATTGTGCTGACTCTTGGAGTCCTAGTCATTCTCTACATTGGATGCAAAACTTACCACTCTAGAAGAGGCATTCAGTACAGAACCATGTAAGTTCCCAAGGGATTGTCCCTTGGCCATTTGTTAATTTCTTGAGGGGAACAAGGAGAAACAAATGGCCAGAATGAACTCTGATACATTTGTTTAATGTACGTTATATTAATATCATTACGAGATTTAACTCTGATGTTTTGTCTTTCACCACTTCTGCCATTCCTTATTAGTATTATGCCTTTCTTCTGTGCATTTTTTTCTCTGATCTATTATATAAAATAACTCTTTATTTTTTTTAAAAGGATCCTTGTCTTTTAGCTAGTCCATAAATAGTTAACATTTCACTGAAACTTTTTCTGCAGTTTGCAAGATGTCTCCTTTCTCCTAGACTCTGTTTGTTCATTCTTCGGTGTTTTCCTCCCCCTTGCCATTAATTTATAGTGAATTCTAATCAAAATTGTACCATCTCGCTTGCTGTTTATGTTCATCTCTACTGAGTTTTCTACCAGGCTTCAGGACTTGCCCACATTAAGTTTAAGAACCAGGTTGCTTTTCTTTTCTTCTTCAGTATCATCCATTTCAGTCAAGAAGCTTGTTTTAAGTGAGGTGATGTCATTAGACCTGTTGGGATACTGGTGTTCAGGCCTTGTTTTCTCTCCATCTTGATTCCTGCTTACTGGGCATGGAATTAAATCAGTCCCTGCTCCGCATTCACCCACAGTGGTGTTTGTGAATGGGTATTGTAAAATTCACATCAACAGTATCTTCAAAACAAAGGAAGCCCTGCTGAACTTGTGCAGTGGCTTTGATGAACTGTTACTACTGGTTATAGGTAAGACAGATAGGATAAACAGGCCTGAGCAACAGCTGATGTAAGAACACATGAATGGAATGTGAAAGACAGGACGTGAATGAGGCCAGTGAAGCTGGAGGAGTGTTGACAAAACAAAACTGTTCAGCTAACTTCAGGCGTGGCTCAGAGAGGACTGTGACTCCCAGATCAATATGCCCTTACCCCTTCCTAGCAAGGTGGCCTCTGCTCACAAAATAACCTTCTCAGCAGCAGCTGGGTGGCTCTTCCTCACGTTGACTGTTGCTTGTAGTGCAGAACATTAATTACTGTGTTTCTTTTACAGTGATGAACACGATGCCATCATTTAAAGAGACTTCAGTGAAGACAGTGTTGGAAACCCACTCTGTCACAGCTGTTGCAGCTTCTTTTTATGAAAGAGTTTCTTTCATAAAGATGATCACAGTCTCTAAACCTGTCTTGGGTGTTATCCTGCAAAATGTTGAGAAGCTTTTTAAACATCCAGATTTTTTACATTGGCTTTCTTAAGAGGAACTCAGCACTTTGTAGAGACAATATTTTCTTTTTCCAGTACTAGTAACCAGTTTTAAAGAAAATCACATATTGAGTCATTTTAAGGTACACACACAGCTCTCTGAAATAGCTAATTACTAGCACAGGCAATTGCATCAATGCAATTCTAAGTAAGTTCGGGGGTTTTTTTCTAAAGTTTTGTATAAAATTGTATTTATTTTGAAGTTTGATGTGAACTTTAGTTTAGAAATTCTGGATTTTTAACAGCTCAGTTAATTTTTAATAGGCTATAAAGGAGGTGTGGTTAGATAACTGTATAGAAGGTGGTAATGAGTACTTTAAATGTCAGTCATTAGCTCACTAGTGACCTGCAGACACTTTCCTTGATAGGCTGTACAAGGAGAGCAGCTGCAGGAAACATGGACAGAATGGAGATACCCATCCATAACCCTTTTCTCTAAAAGCTTCTTTTTTTCTAACATGTCCTAATGAAGCTTGTGCAATTGAAGATTTAATAAAAATGGAAAAAAGTAATTTCGCCATCATAAATATAAAAAAGTTCTAAAATTGGCTTTTAAGTTGAAGGTAGCAATCACTTGGCTCTTGGTTTTTATTATTACAAAGCTGTCTGCAGTGTTTTAGCAGCATTTGATAATCATTCAAAGTTACAAAGAGAAGGAAAAACCTATAAGACAGCATTTTAGAAGACTATAAACTCCATTTTTACAGCTGTTTTCAGAACTTGGTCCTGCTGCACAGATGTGCAGAGGTCTGGTCAAAAGCCCAGCTGAAGGCACTGGGGCATCTCTGAGCAGACTTCAGCTGAAGGCCCAAATGCTCTGGGCATGCTGTGCAGAATGGCTGGTGCTGCTCCCATGTCACTGCTGCAGGCACACTCAGGTAAATCTGCTGACTTACACTGCTGTAAGGAAAACTAGAACAAGGATCAGGAAACACAGGCCTGCATCTCTTTAAGTTACTGAATGATTGTTCAGTCTTGCTCAGGCTTCACTTGTTGACCCATCCCCTAAGAGGGTTGGTGTGGTGGGGTTTGACTGCCCTGGTTATTGCTGGCACCAGTCCTCATGCTGGGCACAGAGGAGATGGTGACAGTGGGAACTGCACATAGGTCTGTTGGGGGCTGGGGAACAACTCATCAGGGAAAATGTAACTACTGTTACAGACTATTTTGTTAAGCAATAGTTTATTCTGACATGCAATGTTAAAGTGGCCATATGGGTTTTTTTTCCTTTTTTCACATGGAGTAGTAAAACTGTTGTTTGCAAGGCACAGCCAACTCCAGCAAACTGTGGCTAATGAGTTGTCTTACTAGCACCGGCTACTCACCTGAAAAGGGGTTACAGGGCTGTTTCATTTTTTTACTGTGTTTGAGGGTCAGGGGGAGAGAGAGTGATTTGAAGTAACTTTTGTAATTTTTTAAAATTGTATTGTTTGGTGGAATATTACTGGATTTGACTTGAAGAGTTACGGAAACAATTCTTTCATAGAACTGTAATTCCTTACTTTATAGAAATTAAGATAATTAAGTGTAATTCAATTACTGGGCTTGTCTCACCTCTACAGTACAGACAAATAAAATTAAATCTTTGGAGTTACTACATCAATTTCAGTTGAATTTTTAATTTATTAGCTGGTTTTGTAATTCCCACAGTCATAACCATTGGATAAGAAGTGTTCACTATATATACTTTTAAATGCTAGAATACCAGACCTAGTTCATTTTTGCCCAGTTTAATAATTTCTAATTTATTCTGTAATCTCATTACTATAGTAAAGCAAAAGTATGTGCTTAAGACTTCAGAAGTGTCAGCGCAAACACAAAACTTGACCTCCTTTCAGGTGTTTGGAATCTCGACAAAGGGCAGTGCAATTTTACCTTTATCTTTGCCTTCCAACAGTAAGTGAAACCCCATGTAACTCATGTCTAAAGGGAGCTGGTGCTACGGTCATTCAGCCCTTCCTTAACTGAGTTTACTAATACTGTAAAGATGATTCAGTTGTTTCTAGTCCATCCCCTCACAGGACTGCATGTCGGTTCTCTTTCACTGCTGGTGGCCGAGCACTGCAGTTCCGAGTTCTGTCTGCCTTAGGAGCCCCTCTGGTGACACATCAAGGAACTGCATTTGCAGGGTCACGTTTTAAGCCCATCAGCAGTATTCGATTCATTTATTACGGCTCTTTCACACAACCCCTGTGCAAACCTTCTATCCTTTGTATTCATGGGTTTGTGCTTCATGGTAAAGTGTTTTTCATTTAATACTACAGGCTGGGGGAGTCAGCTACTGACTAGAGAATACAGCCACCTTAGGTCAGCTGTCATAAATGCCCTTACTTTAGCCATTCAAACACATCAAGATCAACCTTACAGTCATGTCAGGGCTGCAGCAGTCTGCCGTCATCCCATAGGTCTTTCCTTTTTATGCAACTCCCCTTTAGCCTGTATTCCAGTACCAAATCATAGCACTTCCAGCTTAATTGGTTTGATGGGGCTCAGCATCAAAGGCTTCAAAGCAATCTGGAACTGCTGCAGTGCTATATTTGTGTTTTTATTTTAAAAAAACCCTGAACTGTTAAAGCAAGATCATGTTGCTGTGATAATATTCAGTAACTTGAACATTGTCCTTTTGTAAATACTTCATACCTTTTTTCAGAGCTCTTACCTACTCATGCCACTCTATTTTTGCCCTGAAAAGTTACATAGCATTCTTAACATGCTTTATTGAAAAAGATGTAAGCAACAACATGACAGTGTTGCCAAAAGCAAAGTGGAAGGGCATCAGAGACTGGAAGTTGCCTAGATAACTCAAGATGTCAAGAATTTAGCTGTGGTATGGAAGCAGAGGGAATGAGAATGGACCTGTGGAGAAAGTAAACACATTTTCTAGACAACACTGAAGGAGTCCCAACTCGTGGTCCTCACAGCTGCTGTGGTATTTTCAAAAAAATGTTTGTGCTCCAGCTGGGAATACTGCTGTGCTCCAAACGTAGGATGTATGCAATACCCCAGACTCTTACACTTGAAGGGTCCCATGGCAGCAGCGAGGAGGCTGGACTGGAGCATCGGTAAATACTGTGCTCACATGCTCCACTGGAAACAGAAATGCAGGACTGGTATTTAGTATTGTCTCAGGAAGTTGACTCTGTGCAGCAGTGACCTCTGGAGCAAGAGTGACTACAGTTACACTTGAAGTAGTTCAACAGAATAGAGAATACATCTGCCTGAATTCACATACCTGAGGTGGGATATTCAGAAAACTGAATTTGCAAGTTGAGTCCATCTGCAACATTAAACATGACACTGCACACCCCAGGCTCACTAGACTACAACTGCCATGATGCACAATTAAAGGCAGATGAACACACTATTTACAATTTTCATGTGCCTCTCCTCCAGTGTCCTGTGAGGGACATAGCAAAGAATCAAGTTCTGAAAGTACAGTACTGTGGAGATACTACACAACCAATAACTTTCAGGCACAAAAAGCAGCAGTATAGTCTTCAATTTGAAGAACACTGAGCTTCCTGGTCAATGCTTAAAAGCAAACAGAAGAGAGAGATGTGCATTCAGTCAAAAAAAGTACTCAGAAAAAAAATTCAGGAAACAGCTAATTAGAATAAAGTTGCACGGCAGTGGCTTCACAAAATATACAGCTGCTACTTGGGAAGCCTCTGTATCTTGCAGCATCTCAAACTAGTATCAGAAACCACAAGTGCTGCAGGTTAGATCCATCACAGCTGTGATAAATTTCACTCCAGCAAAGAAATTGCTCATTTACAGCAGCTGGGAATTCTGTTTGCTTTCTTCATCCCATGGCAAGTCTGACCATTGAACTCCAATGATACCCAAGTTCACATCCTCCACACCCTCGAAGCCTTGCAAACACACACTGTCAGCTCATGACAAGCCACGGGCCTGAAACACTGATGTCCATGAACTTGAGCTGCTCAGTCAGCAGAGCTGCACAGGATGCTGGGGGTAGGGGGGATGTTTATTTTTGTTTAACCCAGTCAGAGCTCTGGAAAATGCTTTCAAAGTAGGGAGTGGATGCAGAATGAAGTGCGGGCATGGTCAGCTGGTTCACAAGTGACAGAAGTCACTTGATCCTCTCCCAATGAAACACTAAACAGAGTGTTCTCCATGGTTTAACCTTTTGCCAGGGTTGTTTGCAATGTGCTATAGACAAGCTTGACTAGAGCTTTCTTGGAATAGTACTGAGGAGAGCCTAAGTGCATACATGCACAGCATTATCCGTCAGGGCACCCAGTCATTACAGCGGGGTGTAGCAGAAAGTGATAACCTAGATCAGCCTTCCTGCCAAAACTAGGTCACAGAGTTTTACCCACTAGTTTCTAGATCAAGTTCTTCCAGTTCTCAAAGCAATTCAGGTGCCTAGTGCAGAGAGTCAGTGCTGTTTGAAGCTGCTATTTGAAGAGATACTCAGAACACTCAGTGACGGGCTGACTGGTATGTTGCAGGTCCTGAGGGAGATACATACAGGCATCACAAATGACACTCAACACTTTTTAAAGCCCTGTATATCCTCTCATCTGATCTATATGTAGTTAACTGCAGTGTCTGAAAAACACTCACCCCATACAGTTCTAAAGAAAAATGCATTGCTTAAAACGTCTGCCTGCCACTGTTTTTTCCTATCCTCTTCCCTGTTCAGAAACAAGGTGTACCTGTTTGCAAGTCCTCATTCTTCAGCTGAGCCTGACCTCGCCAGCTCCCCCTACAGGCTCATCTTAATCTGTAGAAAGTACACGTGCTTCTATTACTACTAATTTCTGGCCTGGAACAAATTAATCAAATTTCAGGTCCTGAGGTTTCCTACTTAAGAAAGTTTCACAGCCTCTGACAACTTTTTAAGTTGTTACACAAGACAAAAGAGTTTTTAGAGACATTTCAAAACCAGAAAAGCAAGAGCACATTAATCAAAGCTGTTTAAAACGACATACTAGGTTTGAAACACATTTTTAGTAAGAAAAATAAAGGGAAGATATGTACGTGTTATGAAATTGGACAAAAGTCTGCATTTGAAAGAACTACAGCAAGCCCATCTACAATTAAAGAATGCAGGTCTGGACTGAAGACTGGGACATCCATACTCAGGCGGTAAGTGTAGCAACTGTGGACTGAAGATGACTGCAAATTAGTCAAACAAACTGACTCCACCACTCCAGTAGCTGATGCCATTAACCTGGCAGTATTCTTCCACTGTGTGACATGAAATCCTTGCAAACTACCTATGAACACCTCTCCTTGTAGGTTTCCACCATGCAGGTCTAGGAATACAAAGCTGATAAGGATTAAGAGTCAACCAGTAAGGGAACAGGAGCTCCCAAACTATCAGCTTATAAAACAAGACCCAAGACTTCAGAGCACCTGGGAGATCCTAATATTTAACTTCACAATCCCTATGAAGTTCCAAACAGAAAAGCTGCTTTTACATTTAATCCCTAGCACAAAGACTGTATAGCTACCCTCTGTCTCACCTTTAAGGTCATGAGGACCAGGATTTCTGTCATTTGAAAAATTAATTCAGAAGGAAGTATCAGACGCTGTTGGGGTTTTGGGGGGGGGGGGGGGGTACTGTTTGTTTTTAAATTAAGAAAAAATCACCAAACAGCACAGAAGTTCCCTGTTCAAAAATGAAAGAAAGACAAATTGAATGAAGTTACATTGTACTTCTGCATGCAAACAACCCCAAACTTCTGTCAGGAAAAGACAGCATTCTAGTCACTGCAGTCTACAGAGAAAAGTCAACAATGGCAACAGAGTAAACAAGCCCAAGTTTGAGAAGTAGAAATATTTTAATTCAGTCTTCATAAAAACTATTAATAATATACATTACACAAGTATCAAGACATGAAAAAACTTTAGGAGTCTTGCTGTTCCTGCAACAGTTAGCCTCTTTTCTCAAGTGGAGAAGAAAGCCATAACAGAAGTAGCTGAAGTTAATTAACATTAACTATTAATAACAGCAATCTTAGTATATTTCCTCACATCCACATGGAGGAAACTCATGAGAAGAGTTATGCCAAGCTCCATTTTAGGAACTTAAACAAAAACTTCTTTAAATAAAAGTGACACCAGTGAAACTACTTTCCCTACTCAAAAAGGAACGCCACAAAAACCTCACCCTAATATTGAGTTAGTTTTATGAACAGAGAGAGTCTTTGGCACCAAAGGCCTTCTATACATAATCATACCCACATCATAAATGATGATACTATCACAAAACTTTGTTAGGTAGTTGATTAATCCTCTTCTGTACCAAGATTTTCCATTCCTAAGATACTGCTGGCTTAAGTTTCAGCAGCTGGAGGATGTCAGGAACAAAGACATTTTGCAAATTTCTCTCTTTATGAAAGAAATGTCCGGACTGTACCCTTTATTGTCCCCCTGCAAATAGGGCATTTCCTAAGGGACGGTGCACATTCTTTGCACACTACTAAGTGACCACATGGAATAAAAACAATAGAAACTTCTCTGTCCATGCAAACTTTACATGTTCTTTCCTCTTGCAATCTTCTTAATTGTTCTTCCATAGGTAAACCTGGAAAAAATAGTTAACTTTTTGTCAGCCTGAATATATGTGAATATATCAAAATATATTTAAAGTGTAGCCATGCCCCTTTTCACCTTTTATTTCCCTACCTGTATTGACTAAATATAGATTGCAGTGACCATTTTTCAGAGCTCAGAAAGTGGTATGCAAGGAACTAGTCTGTACTTTCCAGTTCTGTGAGATGATGGACAGCCCAGGGGGTTGGAGGCCAACCAGTGTTTACGTTTTAGCAAATGCTGTACTTTTCTTGGTTGGATATCAGAAACACAGAACACAGCCTGACTGGTGGAAGTGAGCTATACAGGCTTGTATACTTTTCTGCAGTCTGTTAACAGATTACACCACAGGACCAGAGCAAACTCAATCTCATGTCTGACAACTTTTTATCTACACAGCTGTTGGTCAAACTAGATCTCAGGACACCTATAAGCCACGCTGGAAAAGCAGAGATGATACCTGTTCTGAAATGCTAACCAACTATTCCTTCTCCACTCTTTACCAAATGCCTGAATGAGAGCTTATATCAGGATCAAGTCCAGCATGTGCTGCTTGAATTGCTGAGCTCCAGAAAGCTCTACATCCTATGATGTGCAAAAGTGTGAGTAAGGCACAGGATACAGCTTAGAGCTGATAGACTTGCTTTCAAGTATGCACATGCATTTAACTTTTGGTTATTTTTTTAAGTTCATCTTACTAAAGCAGAATTAGAGAGGGTAAAGGACCAAACCTATTTCTTAACCAAAGTAGTTTTCTTTTTTATGTTAATTGTTTGTTCCACAATAGTCTCTAAGGTAAGAAGGTAGAATAGAAGGTACCTGAAACATCTTCTGTGGGAACATACTTGATGGTCTTCTCCACTAGAATAAAAGAAAAAAAATCCTTATCGTTTGACTAATCTATGTTCAAACAGCATCTGTTTGTTTCTTTTTCGTTAGATTTCTGTGAGAGCACTGGTTAGACTTCTATAAAAGGATATACTTTAAAAACAAAAGGAAACCAGACAGACATACCAAATAAATCTTTGTAGAGCACAGGGTCACAATCTCGTAGACAGCTCCTGAAGATGCTGGCTGCTTCATTTCCTTTCACTAAAATTGTATCTATCAGTTCCCTTGCCTGCAATGCTGTCTGAGTCTTCTGCTTAATAACATCATGCTCAAGTTCTGTTATCACTTTAGCTGATAGCAAACTCCCGAGGATTGGGAGGACACATGTTAAACGCTGGAATAAAGCCATTCGATTCTTCCGGATTAAGGACAAATCATCTGGAATGTAAGGGGGAATCAAGAAAATCAGAAGTACAGCACAACCAGACTCTGGAGACTTTTTTAATACTGTACCACAAATAAGAACAAAAAAAATTCCAGTAGGATTTAATGCTGAATCCATCTATGGTTTCTTGATAGAAATGCAACTAGGAAAGAAGCAGCCTTAATTCAATTTATAATTGAGAAGTTTCATTATGCTTCACAGACTCAAAATCAGAAGGATTTCTATAGGCTTCAAAACTTGGATGGCATTGAAGCAACAGGAAATGTTACAGATACATCGAATAAACACTTAATTGATTACATACATGGGCTGAGTCAGACAGATAAAGCAGATCTTTGGCCATCTTACAGAATCTGAATTTGTAGAAGTTTATGGCCCCCTCTAGAAGGTGGGTATGGTGGCTTACTGATTCAAGAAGCTTAAAGAACCGGCAAATTTGGATAAAAATTAGTAGAGTGTACCAAGTGTTTTATTAACAGCAATATAAAGGCATGCAAATGAAAAAAAAAAATGGCTTTGGAAAGAAGAGGTGATTCTGAACCCTTAGCCTCTGCTATGAAACATTCTCCTAAAAGGGAACGAAACAATTCTCAGACTGCTAGTTCCATACGGATATCCTGACAATACTTTTAGAGAAGCTGATCCTAACAGCAATTAAACAAAATCACTTAGTGCATAAAAACAAACATAAAAACTATACAGATTACTAACCACTTCAGATTTCACTTTTACTTATGCCTGATGCCTACCTGATGCCACTTCTTCCAACTGTTTTTCTTTCTCTTCTTCAATCTTCTCATCTTCAGCAGTGAGCAGATCAGACACAAGATCATTAACAGTCTTGTAGTTTTCTCCAGTGGCCAAGATTTTACTTTGCACTGTTTGTTTTATTAGCCTTCTACTGAATCCCATCTCCAAGGCAGCTTTAACCACAGGCGTGTTCATCATGATTGCATCTTCTGAATGGCTCTCTCCAGGTTCAAAACGAATAACTAATTAAAAAGGGAAATCCTTGTGTATAATAGAAAGAATAAAATACCCATACAACCTCAGAAGTCAGACACATCAACATGACCTACACACAAGAATACTGAGCAGTAAAAAGTTTCAACTGTTAAAGAGAATTTTTTTTAAAGTAGTTTTAAAAATGGAAGCCAGTCACTTAGTCATGGATTGAACCCAAGATAAACATCAATCCATGTCAGGCCTTTGTTAAAACTTAGGTTAATCCAGAGAAACCACTGAGAATTCCATTGTATCTTAGCAGCTTTTTTTATACTTAGTTATTTCTAACTTCAGCCTTGAAACATGTCCTGGGTGTGTGCCAGGGGTGGGGGAGGGAAGTCAGAGTTTATAGTACAAACAATTGCTCTATTCCAGCCCTTGATCAGCATTTTGCATTTAATTTAGTAAACACCAGACATGTGGGATTCTGACTCATTGTCCTCAGTCAGCAGGGACTAGGACAGCATAAACTTCTCCCAGAGGGTGAGTGGGTTTTTCCACCATAACTGGAGTCCAGCCTAGAAAGACTTCACTGGATCAGCTTGTCCTACCTTCTTCCTTAATTGCTGCTGCTCAGCTCAGAGCATTTACCTAGCTACGTGCCTAGAGACGGAATTGCATAACTGCATAGTCATGACACCCTCTAGCAACTCTTCCACCAAGCCCAACAATTGCTTTATTGAACCCAGCCCTGAAACAAAAAACCTCAAGAACAGCAACCAAGGACTCAAACTCAAAAATGTCACTAAGAGCTGCTAGCATGAAAATAAGGGAAATGAAAAACAGGATCTCTTAGAGGTGTTTCCTTGGAGTTTGTCTACACAACATCAAAATGATTTAACTTTTAGGAAACAAATCTAAGAATTGGCTATCCAAAGCTAACTTGCTTAGCAATCATTAAGTGTGCAAAACGCTGAGGAAGTTTAAAAACGTGCTTTAATATACATACTTGGAGGATCAAGATTTTCATCTACAGGCGGATCAGAGGTTGACAAGAGCTGTGGAACACAAGAGAACTATGTTAGTATCGAAGTATTGCTCTTCCCTCTATGTACCTTTCTAACACATTGATCATCACCAATCCTGCTAAGCTTTCTACCCACTAAATATTTCACCTGCAGTTACAGAAGTCTGCAAATTTGTGCAACTATATGTCAACATAAAGCTGATGCTGACCACTTCCATGAAGAGGAGTTGGGCTACTTTTGCCGTAAGAATTACGGAAAGAAATAATTCACGTTGTCCATGACTGATTTCTGAAATAATAATTACTGCTCTGCACTATTCAGTGTATAATCAGAATTTCCCTCTGCTAACATAAAGGAGCTCACTGCCTCATAGGACTTTCCATAAGTAATCTGTGGAGGTTAAACTCTACTAGTCCAAGACTAGCCATGGTTCAGCACTAGTTTCTTTTATGTGCTCATGAAGAGCACTTATGATGTTAGAAACCCAGGAGAAACATATGCAGAAATGAGGCAGAAGAATGGACTGAACTCAAAAAAAGAACATAGCACTGTTCAACAAGGGAAAGCCAAAGTTACAGGACAGTAGAAGTTTACCTGTTCAAGGAGGTGGGGGAATCTGGCCTGAATTTGACTTACAAACTCTCTTCCTTTTACACGAAGCAGATACTCACATCTGAAACATTGACAAAAGTGTATCAAATCATACTTTCTACTTGCCAAAGGAAAAAAAACCCAAACAAATAAACAAGAACAAACAAGTTTAAATCCAGTGTAACTTAAATACATTTCTCTTCCTTCAGAAGAGAAATACTCTTAATTGGAAGCTTGGTGCAGCCTAGTGTCTGGTGACACTTAGATAAAGTTTTTCCATGATGTCCAGCTGTCAGTAGGCTTATGTATATAAATGCAGCAGCTTTACATTCTGCTGCCACTCGTAATCAAAATGGCATGCCATGAGAAATGATACTGTGTCAGAATCACAACGAACTGCAGTGCTAAACTGTTTCTATCTTGCATCTCACCATTCTTCTACTCAAATCATTCCAAAGAAAGAATCTAACAAAATTTAACACCATTATCAAAGCCAGATCTGCTTCACTAACATAGGTTTATCTCTTATGTACATTTACAGGCTTAACACAGTAAGAAACAATAGTGACATTTAACCCTACATACATCATATAGTCCAGCAGTAGCTGATAAATTGCCCATGAAACCTTAGTTGGAGATCTACAATGAGAAGAACTATTATTAGCTTTCCTGAAATTAAGGCAGCTATTTCAGTAACAGAGATGGTGATTTCCACAGGCATAGATAGTAATTAGGTATGAAATTGCCATTTAATTACAGGTGACATTAAAAAGTCACTTCTGTCATTTTTCCAGTAGAGACATATTACAGAGCCACTGAAACCTTCTTCACAAGCCTTTCCACATGTAGGAAACTAAACCACACAAGCAGAAAAACTGGGTCAAGAGCATTCAGCATGGGCACAAAACTAGTGCCAAGGAGTAGAACATTCCTTCTACTTCATTTCTCAGCAGCCCTTGCTCTCCTCAGTCAGCTTCCTGACTTCTTCTCTTAGAGAGAAGGGTATGCTCATTAACAATGCAGTCTCGCTTGCTGTTAGTGATCTGGGGATGCACACAGCTTTTAATAATGAAGGGGAAAGCATTATATGCCATGGTTAATGAAGAAATGTTTTAATTACGCCCACCTATGCACTTCAGAGCTTTTCAACATGCATGCAATACATCCAAATGAAAGAGTGAATCTGTACATCAATAAAGTTAAACAAAACTATTAAGTGCAGTACGTATCTGCCAAAATTAGAACATTTAGGAATATGAACAAATTGTGATAAAGATTTTGCAAGTTACCTTGGAAACCACTTTGCATGCTCAATCCACGGATCATCTCCAGATTCCCAGCACCTTAACCCACCATCACAGCAAAAACACTTCACGTCATCATTGCGACCTTAAAAAAAAAAACCGCAAAATATCTAGCAAATATTGACATGCAAATGTTGACATAGCCGTATGAATAAAACTGGAGAAGTCTGGGTTTCTTACCTACATAGTAAAAGCCAGCATCTGCAAGCTGTTCAGGCTGAACTGGAATTCTGGTTGGCCAATTTATGAATGTTTTAACACGTGCTTCATAGGTTTGCATGCTCACATTTGAAACATTGAAACTCTGTTGGTCTCGGATAATGTTTTCCACAAAAGGGCAGTTGGGATAATGTCTCCGATGCTCTGACACAGCATTGTCTTTTGGTTCCCAATTACACAGCTGACCACCACAGGTAAAACAAGCAACTTTGTCTGCTGTCCCCAAATAATAAAGTCCAGCCTTTGCCAGATCAGTGGGTGAGAGAAACGTCAGGGGCCATGAGTTAAAGGTACGTAGCCTAGCATCTTCTGTCCTCATAGAAGGATTGTGAAGCTTAGGGCTCAAGAATGAAAGGTCTTCAACTGCCCTAGTAGTTACTGGGTCTTGAGGAAAACTGGAAAAAGAGCCACTGAAATATCCAACCTGTTCTAAACTTGGAGAAAGTGCTATGGAATGTAGAGATGGTGTGAGACTGCTTGCAACTGAAGGTGAAAAGGCAGAACGAGATGACAGTCCAAGGTTGTTAACTGAAAGCATACTTTGAACAAAGCTGCAGCTAGGATACAGCTGCTTATGTTTTTCCATAGCATTATCTCCTGGTTGCCAGTTGTCCAATGTTAAGCCACAACTGAAGCACTGAACTTTATCTTGCACACCCGTGTAATAAAACCCAGCCCGGGCAAGGCTCCGCTCTGACACCGGCGTGTTCATGGGGAAAGTAGAGAACGTTGACATTCTGTAGAGTTCACAGGACAGGTCATACTTCAGTTCACCACACAGAGCACTCTGCCTCATGATGCTAGCCAAGAAAGGGCTATCTTCCACTATGTTCATAATGGACTGTTTTGGGAAAAATGGGACAAGTCTTCCTCTGGGAGGTAGTTGTGTGCATTAAAGGCAATTTTGAACAACTCCCGCCTGTACAAAAGCAATAAATACTTTAAAGTGTAACTTCAAATGTGCAGACGAATAGAACTGACCTCATGATTTAACAGCCTTTAAACATTTGGGAAGTTCTTGTACCTTAGTTTAGCAACTGCTTTCAGTGCAAAAGCTGCCCAATCCCATTTTAACAATTGAAGAAAGCATGTTGAAAAGGAATTTCCCTTGAATCATATAAGCATCACATGCTTTACTTTGTCTGTACATCTGGGAGAGCAGTAACAATTTGTCAGGCTCACAGAGGTGGGATCAAAAGAGGAAAAACCTCAAATAGGTTTATCAAAATCCTTTGTCAATAAAGAAACTAAATTGGGGGGCAACTAAAACAACACTGTTCTTATCCAGAACACATGTTAAGAGATTTAAAGACAAGATTTCACTCTAGACAGCTGATAAATATGTAGCTTATACACACACAAAGATTTCAGTTTGTAAAACCTCACTAGGAGGCTGAAAAGGCTTTATCAAGTTCAAAAGGCACACAAAAAATAGAGACCCTGAACTGACCTCATATATTTGCTACGACTGGACTCCAAAAAAAAACCTCTCAATTTCTGCATATTGTTGTAACAAGTTGTTAAGACTAAAGAAGTTAGTTTATGCTCAACTTCACATGTATAGAATATTCAGCTATTAGAGAAACAAATCCTATACACTGTCTCAGACAAGGATGAACTCTATTAACAAACCAGGACAGCCCCAGTCTTGTCTACAAGTCAGCACCAACCTAACAGAGCATTTCAGTTTTAACCTGGTGCCTTAGTTACAAGTACAGAGTTATCGAATTTACCATAAATTAATTCCCTTGTGTTGAGACATTCTGATGCTTTATACTGTCGAATTAAGTTTTTTCTGTATGCCATGTTTATGGCATACAGAAGCAAACAGAACTCTCAGATTAGTTTCTTTATTTCTGCCTTAGTTTCTTTATTTCTGCACAGAACTACCTCCCAGAGTTAAGACTGAAGTCCCTTCTAAGGTGCCTACGCCTCCATATTGACACTGACTGTTCTCAAGAAGAAATTGTAAGTATCTGTAGTTTCAATCATTCAATTTTTTGGGGCAGAACAAAACCTGTAAGGAAGAAAAAGAGGAATGTTTTAAAATACACAAGATGAGGTGCATGCAATGTCTACGCAAACAGCAATTACACAAATTGACACAACATAAAGCTTTTTGGCAATTACAGAATGTTGAGGGTTGGAAGGGACCTTAAAGGTAATCTAGTCCCAATCCCCGCTGCCATGGGCCAGGACACCTTCCAGTAGACCAGGTTGCTCAGAGCCACATCCAACCTGGCCATGAACAGTGCCATGACTGGGGTGTCCACCACCTCCCTCAGCAAACTGTTCCAGTGTCTCACCACCCTCACAGTAAAGAATTCCTTCCTAATATCTAACGTAAATTTCCTCTCTTTCAGTTTGTACCCATTACTCCTTGTCCTGTCACTACAGTTCCTGTCAAAGAGTCCCTCTCTGGCTTCCCGGTAGATCCCCTTCAGATACTGGCAGGTTGCTATGAGGTCTCCACGCAACCTTCTCTTCTCCAGGCTTGGGACTTGAACAGTCCCAAGTTTCTCTGCCCGTCTAATGTCAGCTAGAAAGTTTCAGGGAGTCAACTTTACACACTGTGATATGGAGTGGATTTCACACACTTCATTTCCCTGTCACTGATGCATATGCAAAACTGTTTAACCCATGAACAGAATTTTTTGGCAGATAGATTAATCAGGCTACTTGATCACACTTGATCACTGTATAAATAAAGGTGAGATCCTGTAATAAAGAAGTTGCATCCATTTAAATTGGTTTAGAGTTGCAGATTCTCAAACAATGAAGACCCAGTTTTATAACACTGACTTAAAGAGTACTGGATTTTCTTATTTAGGTAAATCCAATTATATTTGAAGCCCAGGACATCAGAAAAACTGAACTTCCCCAACAATTCAGGTAAGGGCAAACACAAAGTTCAAAGGGCTCTTATACATGTAGCTATGAATAAATGTAAGATTATATATTTAGTAGTCTGGTCTGGAGGATCGGTTTTTTGTAAGTTTTTCCAGGAAAGACTCAGTCATGATGACACAGCACTGCAGAAACAGCCCCCTACGCTAAGGCACCAGATCCTGAGCACCAGACCGCGCCCGGTGGGGCCTGAGCGCGGTCCCAACCCCCGCAGCGACAGCCCCACGTTCCACGTCCCCCCGTGCCTCTCTCTCCGCTCCCTCTCCCTCCCGCGGGCCCGAGCCCCGCTCCCCGAGCGGGTTCCAGGGGGGCTGCCACGCTCCCCTCCAGCGCCGGGAGCCACGGCCTGGGGCCGCACAGCCCCTTCAGCCCCCGCCGGCGCCACCAGACCGGGCACCGGGCACGGGCACCCCCTGACGGCAGCGCCCTCCCGGCAGGGCCCCGGCCCGCCGCCACCCGCGGCCCGCCCCCCTCCC